>PVJI01007539.1:0-77571 GCA_004026765.1 Micronycteris hirsuta
AGAGGCTAACAAGAAGAGTCTCACAACAATGGGAAGACAAAGAAACAATCCCCAAATTAAAGGAGGAAGCCTCAGAAATGCTACATGAAATGGAGGCAAGTCAAATATCGGCTATTGAGTTCAAAGCAATGGTTATAAGGAAGCTCATCAGCTCATAGAGAATTACCGGAAACTACAGGGAAACTACAATGAACTCTCTACAAACTACATCAATGTGAAAAAGGAAATAGAAACTATCAACAAGGGCCAAGAGGAAATGAAGAATACAATTTATGAACTAAAGAACACAGTAGAAGGAATCAAAAGCAGGCTCAATGAAGCAGAGGATTGGATCAGTGAGCTAGACAACAAGGTAGAAAAAAGAACCAGAAAGAGCAAGAAAAGAAAAAGAGGCTCAGAAAGAATGAAGAGGGATTAAGGGAAATGCAAGACAACATGAAACATAATAATATCCATATAATAGGGGTACCAGAAGAAGAAGAGCAAGGGATAGAAAACCTGTTTGAAAAAGTAATGATGGAAAACTGCCCTGATTAGATGAGAGAAAAAGTCACACAAATCCAGGAAACACAGAGAGTCCCAATCAAGAGGAACCCAAAAAGGCCCACTTCAAGACACATCATAATTAAAATGGCAAAATTCCAAGATAAAGAGAGAATCTTAAAGGTAGCAAGGGATCCTTGATACGACTAGCAGCTGACTTCTCAATGGAAATATTCCAAGCCAGAAAGGAATGGCAAGAAATATTCCAAGTAATGAGAACCAGAGGTCTGCAACCAAGACTACTTTAACCAGCAAGGCTTTCAATTAAAATGGGAGGCCAAATAAGGACCTTCCCTGACAAAAGAAGCCTCGAAGAATATCCCTCCTCCAAACCAGCTCTGCAAGAGATGCCAATGGGTTTGCTTTAAGAACAGGGAGAAAAACAGTGAAAGAGAGAGGAACACAGGTATGAAAAAAAGGCAATGAGTAAGTACCTATCAATAATAACCTTAAATGTAAATGGATTAAATGCCCCAATCAAAAGACACAGAATAGTTGAATGGATAAGAAAGCACGATCCACACATATGCTGCCTACAAGAGACCCACCTCAGGACAAAAGACCTACACAGACTGAAAGTGAAGGGATGGAAACAAATATTCCAAGCAAATGGACAGGAAAAAAAAAGGCCAGCATATCAGACAAAATAGACTTCAAAATAAGATTCATAACAGGAGACCCAGAAGGTCACTTCATAATACTCAAGGGAAGAATCCATCAAGACATAAACATTATAAATATATATGCGTCCAACATAGGAGCACCCAAATACATAAAGAAAATATTGGAGGACTTCAAGAAAGATATTGACAGCAACAGAGTTATAGTAGGAGATTTTAACACTCCACTGTCAAAAATGGACAGATCTTCCAAACAAAATATCAACAACGATTTGTGGCACTGAACAATGCCCTAGATCAAATGCACTTAACTGATATATTGAGAGCCTTTCATCCCAGAGAAGGAAAATACACATTCTTTTCAAATGCACATGGAACATTTTCAAAGATAAATCATATAATAAGACACAAAACAAGTCTCAACAAATTCAAGAAATTCGATATTATATCAAGCATTTTCTCTGACCATAAGAGACTGAAACTAGAAACCAACTCAAGGAAAAAAATCCCAAAACACTCAAACTCATGGATATTTAATAGCATGCTATTAAACAATGAATAGGTCAAGAAGGAGATCAAGGAAGAAATAAAAAAAATTTCTGGAAACAAATGAAAATGAACTCACAACAACCCAAAACTTATGGGACACAGTGAAGGCAGTTCTGAGAGGGAAGTTAATAGAAATAAAGGCCTACCTAAAAAAAAAAAAAAAAAAAAATAGAAACATTTCAAATAAACAACCTAACCATACCCCTACAAGAACTTGAAGAACAACAACAAAGACAGCCCAGAACAAGTAGAAAGAAGGAAATAACCAAGATCAGAGCAGAATTAAATGACATAGAGACTAAAAGCACAATTCTAAGGATCAATAAATCCAGGAACTCGTTCTTTGAAAAGATAAACAAAATCGACAAGCCTTTAAACAGGTTCATCAAGAAAAAAAGAGGGAGGACCCAAATAAACACAATCAGAAATGAAAGAGGAGTGATTACAACTGATGCCACAGAAATACAAAGGATTGTAAGAATGTACCATGAAGAACTATATGCCAAGAAACTTGAAAACCTAGGTGAAATGGACAAATTTCTAGAAAAATATAATCTTCCAAAACTCAATGAAGAAGAAGCAGAAAGCCTGAACTGACCAATAACAGCAGACAAAATTGAAGCAGTAATCAAAAAACTCCTGACACACAAAAGCCCTGGGCATGATGGTTTTAGAGAAGAATTCTACAAAGCATTTAAGGAAGAGCTAACCCCTATCCTTCACAGACTGTTCCAAAAAATACAAGAAGATGGAAGACTCCCAAACTCTTTTTATGAAGCCAGCATCATCCTAATCCCAAAACCAGAAAAAGACACAACAAAGAAAGAAAACTTCAGGCCAATATCACTGATGAACATAGACACTAAAATCCTCAACAAAATATTGGCAAACCACATCCAGCAATACATTAAAAAGATCATACACCATGACCAAGTGTTCATCCCAGGGATGCAAGGATGGTACAATATTCACAAATCAATAAACAGAATACATCACATAAATAAAAGCAAAGGCAAAAATCACATGATCATATCAATAGATGCGGAAAAAGCATTCGATAAGGTACAGCACCCATGTATGATGAAAACACTCAGCAAAATGGGAATAGAGGGAGCATTCCTCAACATAATAAAGGCCATAAATGAGAGACTTACAGCCAACATAATATTCAATGGACAAAAACTTAGAGTTATCCCACTAAAATCAGGACCAAGACAAGGATGCCCGCTTTTACCACTTCTATTCAACATAGTACTGGAACTCCTAGCCACAGAAATCAGACAAGAAAAAGAAATAAAAGGCATCGAAATTGGAAAGGAGAAAGTAAAACTGTCATTGTTTGCAGATGACATGAAAGTGTATATAGATAATCCTATAGACTCCACCAAAAAAACTACTCAACCTAATAAATGAATTTGGCAAAACAGCAGGATACAAAGTCAATATTCAGAAATCAAAGGCATTTTTGTACACCAACAATGAAATATCAGAAAAAGAAATTGGAAAAAATCCCACTTAATATAGCAACAAGAAAAATAAAGTACCTAGGAATAAACCTAACGAAGGAGGTAAAAGACCTGTACTGAGAAAACTACACAACACTGAAGAAAGACATTAAGGAAGACACAAACAAATGGAAGCATGTACCATGCTCATGGATTGGAAGAATTAACATCATCAAAAGGTACATACTACCCAAAGTGATTTATAGATTCAATGCAATCCCTATTAAAGTACCAATGACATATTTTACAGATGTAAAACAAACATTTCAGAAACTTATATGGAACCATAAACAACCCCAATAGCTGCAGCAATTTTGAGAAAGAAGAACAAAACAGAGGGATCCCAATACCTGATATCAAACTATATTACAAGGCCACCGTAATCAAAACAGCCTGGTACTGGCATAAAAATAGGCACATAGACCAATGGAACAGAACAGAGAGCCCAGAAATAAACCCAATTCTTTATGGTCAATTCATATTTGACAAAGGGGGAAGCAGCATAAAAACAAATGGTGTTGGGAGATCTCAACAGCTACATGCAAAAAAAAAAAAATGAAACTTGGTCTCTAACTTACACCATACACAAAAATAAATTCAAGGTGGATAAAAGACTTAAATATAAGTCGTGACACCATAAAAGTCCTGGAGGAAAACATTGGTAGGAAAATCTCAGACATTCCACACAGCAACAGCTTCACAGATATGTCCCCTAAAACAGGGGACACAAAGGAAAATATAAACAAACAGGACCTCATCAAATTAAAGACTTCTGCATGGCTAAATAAAACAGCATTAAAATGAAAAGAGAACCAACTATATGGGAAAACATATTTGCCAATGATACCTCAGACAAGGGTTTGATCTTCAAAATATATAAAGAACTCACATGACTCCACTCCAGGAAGACAAAGAACCCAATTAAAAAATGGGCAAAAGACTTGAATAGACACTTCTCCAAAGAGGACATACAGAGGGCCCAGAGACATATGAAAGGATGCTCAGCATCACTAGCCATCAGAGAGATGCAAATTCAAACCACAATGAGATACCACTTCTCACCAGTCAGAATGGCCATCATAAACAAATCAACAAACAAATGTTGCAGAGGATGTGGAGAATAGAGAACCCTAGTGCACTGCTGGTGGGAATGCAGACTAGTGCAGCCACTGTGGAAAACAGTATGGAATTTCCTCAGTAAACTAAAAATGGAACTGCCTTTTGACCCAGCAATTCCACTGCTGGGATTATATACTAAGAGACCTGAAACACCAATCCAGAAGAACCTGTGCACCCCAATGTTCATAGCAGCACAATTTACAATATCCAACTGCTGGAAGCAACCCAAGTGCCCATCAGTAAATGAGTGGATCAAAAATCTATGGTACCTGTACACAGTGAAATTCTACGCAGCAGAAAGATAGAAGTAGCTCTTACCATTTGCAACATCATGGATGGAACTGGAGAGCATTATGCTAAGTGAAATAAGCCAGGTGGTGAGGTACAAATACTGTATGATCTCACCTTTAACTGGAACATAATCAACAAAAGAAAAATGCAAGCAAAATACAACCAGACACACTGAAATTAAGAACAATCTAACAATAGCCAGAGGGGAAGGGAGAGGAGATGGTGGGGAGAAGGGTTTTCAGGAAGTACTATAAATGACACATGGACAAAACCAAGGGGGAGGGTGGAAGCAAGGGAACAAGGTGGGTTTGGCTGGCCTGGGGAGAATGGTGGGGAGGAAATGCAGACAACTCTACTTGAACAACAATAAAGTAATAAAAAATTGTTTCATATAGACCAATGGTCCTCACTGGGACTGATTTGCACCCCTGCTTGTGACATGTGGCGATGTCTGAAGACATATTTCATTGTCAGGATGACTTGGGGTGAGGTGGGGGTAGAAGGATGGGGATGTGAGAGGGTATGTGATTGGCATCTACTGGTTAGAGTCCAGAGATGCTGCTAAATATCCCACAGTGTACAGGGCAGCCTTTTTCAACAAAGAACATGGCATGAAATGCCAATCATGCTGCTGTTAAGAAACCCCCCTCAAACACTAAAATACCTGTGTCACTTGCAAATCTAGTTGAAATGTAGACTCTATTCAGTAGATCCAAAGGGGAGCCTGACATTCTGCTTTTTCTAACTAGTTCTCAGGTGATACTGGTCGGTGGACCACGCTTTGAATAACAGGGCTATGGACAGTGGGTATGATAGGAAATTTAAAGAGACAGATTAATGACAAGTAGAACAACTTCCTAAGGGGAAATACCTTAGAAAAGGTGGCATTCATGGTGGCTGAGATTTCTTGATGGATAAGGTGGTGAGAAAAAAGCACACACAGTATGAATAAAGAAGTGAGGCTGAAAAAACTTGGGTTGTGAGACTTGTTTCATCTTGAACATTACTGTGCGGCCCTAAGCTAGTTACGTACCCTTCACCCTTACACGCAAATACTGTACATGTTGTTAAATGTAGGTTTAAGGGAAACAGATACCACTTGTGAAGTTTGTGCTTCCAGGTGTAACTTCTATGGCCAGATTGCCTGAGTTTGAGTCTCAGCTATGCTTCATACTGTGTGACCTAGAAGAATCTTTCCTGGGTTTTACAATGTTATCGAACAGGAGTTCAGTATAAATTAGTTCTTATAAGGGACATAAGATGGGGGTTTATAAAACTAATGCTCATAGATACTTGGCATTTATTAATTTCTTACTATATGCCACTCTTCTAAGTACTTTACCTATATTCTTTTGACATTTTATTTTTTATTTAAATATTTTATTTATTTTTATTGAATTTTTTCATTACCATTTCTCCCCCATACCCTCTTCCATCTCCATCCACCCTCATCCCCTCTGCAATCGCCACATTGTTGTCCATGTCCATGAATTCTTTCTCTTTTATTCTTTTATGCTCAATTCCTCCTCCCCCCACCCCTCAAACGCCCCCTCCCACACAGAGCTCTCAGCCTACTCTCTATCTATGAGTCTCTATCTAAATTACTGGATGCAGGCGGTTATGGTGATCTCCACGTTACAAATGAACAAAGGTTATAAAACTTGACCAAGGCGTACAGTTAGTAAATGGCACAGCTGTGGTTTAAATACAGACCGTTTAGCTACAAAGTATGCCTTTACCACTACATTGCTGGGATTTTCTTAAACACAGGTATTCTGTCTCTATTTATTTCTAGTTTTTGTTTTGTACAAGAATTTTGCTGTGTCTACTGGCTTGCTCAAGAAACTTTGGTATTTTCATATTTTCAGGCACTGGAGAAGATTCCACAAAAGAGCTTAATATGTTGGAACTTTGAAGTTTTTCTATCTGTGGGAGAGGCATATGACCCTGGACTCTTCTAGACTGGTTTATTTTTACCTAAATTTTTCATGATCTTAAGATTCCATGGAAGTAGTAATAGGTATCAATAATCTATCATCAAAATTTAGTGTCTAATGTATATCACATGATTACCTTATGATAATATGGCACTGGTCTACAAAAAATCAAAGTGGTGTGTTTTTTTATGGAATCAGTGCAACTCATGGGTTCTCAATACAGATCCCATATTGTTAATAAAATAATAATAATAATAAAAATAAAAGTTATTGTAGAACATTTGGGAATCTTTGATCTATAGTACTGAGACACGAGATAGTCAGGAGTGAGAAAACTCTGGAGGTGCCCCAGGACTAGGACAAAGGACATTGATACAGGACAGATACTCTGTTCTAAGACCAGTCATCCCTACTTTCTGGAAAAGTGCTGAATCACGGTGAATCACGACTGCACCTACGCAGAAGATGCTACATGACCCCTGCTTCATTATGGAAGCATTACAATAAATTAGCATTGTGGGACTCCCTGCTCCGGTGGACAATCACAGAAAATCGTGGTAGATTGCATGTGCAATAGCTTAAAAGCAATATAACTACTTGTACCTGCACAATAAAAGACCGCCAACATGAGCCAGGAAATATCCCCTCTATAAGAATAGAGTCCCTCCAGCCCCTGGGGGTCAATCTCTGCTTGGAGTTGACCCACTCCCATATTCTGTGGAGTATACTATCACTTAATAAGTATGCACTCTCTCTCTGCTATAAACTCTGTGTATTCGGTTTAATTCATTGCCCGGATCACCAAGAACCTGCTTACATGTGCCCCCCTGTGACAATATTATCCACCCCAGTCATGACCAGGTCAAACCAATTTACATATGTAATTTTTGCTCCGTGAAAATCTGTTATTTCATTAAATATGATCTTCTATTTTCCTGCTGCCTAGGGACATTTTTTGATTTATCTGAGAAAACCAGCTCAGATAAGTTAAGAGAGACAACCTCTCTTACCTCAGACCATTTCGGACTACGTCACGCATTCCACGTGCCTCCACCTTCACCTCCCTGGAAGAGAGGAGCACGTGGTTCCCTTGTCAGCAACAGAGCTTGTGCTGGGGCAGAATGTGGCATTGCTGATTTTCCTTTTCTCATATTCTCTGAGGGATATGTGGGTGGGACAAGAGAACACTAGGAATTTTTTAAATAGACTTGTCATAAAATCTGTTGTGACAAATTTTAAACAAGTCCCTGTAACTGGGTGAAATGAAATGACAATACTGGGAGACTGGACAGAAACCCATCAGCCCCATGAATTTTATTTTTGTTGCCTTTGTCTCTCCCACTGAGTGGAAATGTTGCTCCCACGGAGCCAGTAATGCTTGCTGAGTGAAAGGTCTGTGGCACTCTAAAGCAAATACCCTCCAACAACCTCCAGTCCCTAAATAAGAGGCAATTACAACCACTCTTTCCTGGAAGGTGTCAGTCATAAAGGCAAAGGAGCCTTTGGAGATGGGTTGGAGCGTGTCAGTCATTCAAAGAGTAAACTCTGGCATTGAACAAATGATGCGTTCCCGCATGCAGTGCCAGCAGGCAGCTTCCAGCTACAAACTCTTTTGCAGGGATGAAAGCCTTCCTAGTGGAGTTCTAGCAATTCTAAATATTTCATGCCTGTGCTTGAACAAAAAGTTGCCAGGGGAAGGCCAGCTTGAAGATGTATTATCAGCTTGGTATTTTCCAAGATAAAGTTTCTCATTAACTTGTCCTCTGCCCCATTCCCACCCAAGTCAGAAACTCCAATAGCAAGCATTCTTTAGAAATTACAATTCTTGTCTTAGGCGTATTCTCTATTGAGGTCTGTCAGCTCTGCCTTATAAATTCTGCTAAAGACATCACACATACTAACAGGACAGGAAGCAGAAGCTGCTGTATCTTATGATGTGTTTTGAAGTATCAGTGGAAATCAAGTTGCATTAGTGATCTGTTGTATAACTACCCCCAAACTAAGTAGATTAAATAATAAATATTTATTCTCTCTCACACTTTCTGTGGGTCAACCCTTCATATAGGGCTCAGTGAGGATATCCTTGTTCCGTAGTGTCTGGCTTCAGATGGAGTATTTGAAGACTGGGGGCTGGAATCATCTGAAGACTCATTTACTCACAGGTCTGGCAGTTGATGCTAGCTTTCAGCTGAGAAACCAGCAAGGATGAACATATGACATCAGCTTGCTTACAACAAGGTTGGCTGGATTTCAAGGGCAGGTGTCTCAAGAAAGAAACGGATTTTTATGACATATGGAAGTGATGCAAGGTCACCTTCATCACATTACATTGGTTAATACAATAATAATGATCTGCCCAAGTTCAAGGTAAACTCCCTCTGAAGGTATGTCAACATCACATTGTGAGAAGAGCATGAGGGATGGGAGATTATATATATAGTCTTCTTTGGAAAATACAATTTCTTTCTCAAATGCAGTTGAGAAAAGTTTACACAAGCTTTGTTTCATAGTTGTTTGGCCATGTAACTTATAAACTAAGAGTAACCATTTGCTACCTTCCGTGGGAACTTCCTCCTCCCTTCTGTTCAAGCTCACATCTCAGGATTGAGAGAAACTTAGAAACCACCCTCTTTCCTCCTATCTGGAAGTGAGAATTAACTCTGTCTTATGTCTATCACTGTCCTCCTTCCCTACACATCACTGAATCCAGACAAGAAAACCACTGCTGTCACACCCCCAATGCCCCACTTCAATGGCCCGAGGGCTGGGCCTGGTCGGACTGCTCCGAGATGACAGCTGGCTGGATTCACGCAGCACCTCCGGGGATGCGGTATGTATTTAAGCTTAAATCGGCATTGCTGAGCTTGCTAAACGAGATGGCTGTCTGAGAGGGGCACACTGAGTACTTAAATTTCAATATATACTTCTAAAAACAATACATGTTTTACCCGATATATGGTAAGGTAATTTTCTTTTTGTTTTGTCTTTCAATAAATCTATGTTTGTAATACCTTGATTATGGCCATGTCTTACTTTTTCACACTATATTGAAAAGTATTTTTAAATATCATGATTTCTAATTGGTTGTTCCTAGTATATAAAACTTCTATTATTTTTCTTGTGCGGATCTTTTATACTATGATCCTGCTGAGTTTTTCTACCTTCTTAAGTCGTGTGCATAGCCTATTGGTGTTCAGCTTTCCTCCTTTCCTAATGAATGCATTTCAACGCCGGGTTTCCCTTTCATCGCTGCTTTAGCCACGTCCCAGTGAGGTATTCCGAAGTTATTTTATTTTTGCTAAGTTCTGTATATTACAATTTCCATTGTGAACTCTTCCTGAAAACAATGAATTTTTAGTAGTGTTTCTTTTAATGTTTTCATGCTTAACATATAACACACACAACTGTGCGATTGGTTCTCTTTCTCTGAAGAACCTTAACTTATACGTGGCATTAATATTTATCTTTTTTTTGTAATGCCAGATCCACTTTTCTAATATTTTGGTGACAGTATCTATATTTATATTCATGAGAGTTACTGCTGTGATTTGTTGTTATTTTATATTTTTCTTAAGTATCAGGGTTTTACTGGTCTCATAGAATGAGTTGGGAAGTGTTAACTCCTTCTGTATTTTCTGAAAAGGTCTGTGTAAGATTAGTTGTTCTTGAAACATTTGATACCACTGACCAGTAAAGCCACCTGAACATGGAGATTCTTTTGTGAAAATCTGTAAATTACAAAAAAGTATAATGACTCTGGTTTTTTATATTTTCCTGCGTTAGTTTTGGTAAGTTGAATTTTTCAAGGAAATGTTTTCATTTTATTTAAATTCTTCCATATGCTGCCACTCAGTTGGTTATATTATCCTCTTATTTTCCTGTTGAGGGCTGTACGATCTATGTTTATAATCTCTAATTCATCCTCATAGTGATAATTTGCATTTTCTTCCCCCCCTGTCAGTTTTTCTTAGGGTTTATTAGTTTCATTACTCATTTTCCGAGAACCACCTTGTATGATTCTGCTGTCTTTAGGATTTCCTTCATTCTATATTCTTTGTCAAAGTTGCACATTTTTTTACTTCTTGAGATATAAATTTAGATAATTAATTTTAAACTTTTCTTTTTTCTAATATAAACATTGAAAAGCAAAAATTTTCCTGCAAGGTATCTATTTAGCTGCATTCTCAAATTTTTTTTTTTTAAGATTTTATTTATTTATTTTCAGAGAGAGGAGAAGGGAGGGAGAAAGAGCAATGTATGGTTGCCTCTCACATGGCCCTCATTGGGGACCTGGCCCGCAACCCAGGCATGTGCCCTGACTGGGAATCAAACTGGGACCCTCTGGTTCCCAGCCTGCGCTCAATCCACTGAGCTACACCAGCCGGGCCTGCATTCTCAAAATTTTAATACATCATGTTTTCATTATGATTCAGGCTTTATATTTTCTTATTTCCATTGTAATCTCTTATTTGACCTAACATCGTTTAGAAGGGTGTTGATTACTTTATAACTTTATGAGGATTTTCTAGATGTATTATGAGTTTTTACTTTAATTAATGTGATTAGCGAATGTACTGTGAATTATTTTAATTCTTTGGGAACTATTTGATTTATGTCCAAAATATGGTCTTTGTGAACATTTTTGTTTGCTTCAAAACAATATATATTCTTCAGGTTTTTCAGGTGTAATGTTTTAAATACATTGAATGTATTTTAAATATTTTATATTATTCTGATTTTTGTCTATTTTTTTTTCAATTACCGAGAGAAGATTTTAAAATCTCTCTAATTGTGGGTCTTTCTGTTTCTTCCTTTAATTCTGCCAGTTTTCCTACTCTCACTTCCGGTAGTGTTTTGCCATTGCATAATATGGGCTGCTCCGTTTCTAGCCTCTGAAATGAATTTCATTCCTATCAGCACCCCATTGCTAAACAAACATCACATAATCTGTTTTGTTCTGAAATTATTACATGTCAAGGTACCAATTTCTCTACTAATAAGTAGGCTGAGTGCTCTACTAATCCTAAAATTGCAGTGATTTAAGGTTTATTCCATGCTCATGTTACAGTCCAGTGTGTGTTGCCAGGAAAAGGGCTGTTACCTACATAATCATTCAGGGCATGGATTCCTTCTTTGAGTGGCTCCTCCTGTCCCCATGACCTCAGAGGCACAACTGGATTCCTTGAATCTATCTAGTGAAAGAGGAAAAAATGAGTAATATTGCATACTCGGTGTTTGGGGTGGGCTGAGGAAAAAACGTATCTCCCTTTTGTCTGTGTTCCGTGGTCTGGAACTCAGAGACCAGTCCATGCTAACTGAAGGACAAAGCTGGGAATACAGACTGGCTGTGTGACCAGGAGATGGAAATGCATTTTGGTGCAATGTAACTTTGTCTCTAGAACATACTTCAGTTTCACTAAGATCAGTCCTAAGATTTTAAGTTATATTATATAACATTTCATTTCATCCCATTCTAAGCAATGAAGCAAAAATAAAGTTTAGTGCAGTGGGTTGCGTAATACATTCAATTCCTGCTCACATAAAATGTCATGTCTTCTATTACTTTGGTTGAAATTAATTATTCTTGCTTCTGTCATTTTATGCACTTTTACTTTAACACTTGGTTAAAATATTTACCACAGTCTTTCTTGCATTAAAGAAAGTTGTGGATTTATTTTGCTCTTTCCCTCTAGATGGTGAGCCCCTTGAAGTAAGAGAATTCTGTTATTAATCTTTGTAGCCCCACAAGAGCCTAGAGCAGTGTTTCAACATTTGGTTCATAGGCAATC
Organism: Micronycteris hirsuta; assembly: GCA_004026765.1. Taxonomy (NCBI): domain Eukaryota; kingdom Metazoa; phylum Chordata; class Mammalia; order Chiroptera; family Phyllostomidae; genus Micronycteris; species Micronycteris hirsuta. The sequence continues at coordinate 12,354 of PVJI01007539.1, forward strand.
TAAACGTTCGTTGAACTGAATTGAAAGAAGACTATAATTTAAGGAGCTATTGAGAGGTTTGCAGATATTATAATTTTTTATAAGTCAGGATTCTCCTGAGGAACAGAACCTATAGGATGTGTGTTTATGTATACACTTGACAATTACAACTTTGAACTCTAAGCTCTTAATCGGTTATACCCATCAAACAGTGCTAAAAAGGGGGAACAAAGCTAGATTTGCTAGAAGAAGAGTTAATGGGAACTTTCTAAACAAATATATGTAGAGAAATTTTGATTGGGGTGCTTCCCAAAATAACAATGCTCACATTTAAAATTCTAAATAAAAATATATTTACCAAGCAATTCCTCTTGATTAGTGACTCTGTTCTCATGATGAGCTAGGATTCTCTGATAATGTTAGAAGAATGACACTTAGTCAAAAGTTCAAGTGATATGCCAAAAATATATGCAGAACAATCCGGTCTTTTCAATTAAGTACGTGTAACAGCAGGAGGGCCATCATTTTTCTCCACGGAATAGAACGAAGGCCTTTCCTGATGATAAACCTGACTGCTTTTTTCAACAGCCTATCCAAAACAAAAATTTTACCTTGAAGGCCCCAAAGTTTGCGGTTTGGTTCTTCCATGTATCATGTTTGGGAAGCTGTTGATAAACAACCCCTCTCCAGTTAGAATCCTGGGTTGTTTCGTGTGCTGCGGCTAGGCACGACACTTTTGTGCATGAGCAACTGATACGCTCGCTCCACTGGGAGGAAATGACCGTGTTCATGCTTGGGCTGTTGAGTTTGTGTGTGTGTGTTTTCTAACTCCAAGTGACTGACTTGGATTAAAATTGACATTATTATTTTAACATCGATAAACCTGGCCTTGAAGCTCTGCTATTTAAAACACTGAGGGTATGGCTGGAATTTTCTTCAAAGGCGTGGTAGGCCTTTGGTTTATTGCACTATGTTATAAGCAGGATGAGGAGATTTAACGTGTAGTTTTGAAGGCTCTTTTGATTTTGGTACATCTTTACCTCTGACAGACAATAGAATCTTAATAGGAGATAGCTTTTACTTTTCTACTTTTTCCCCTTTGCTTTGGAAGATGCACTTTGCAAAGTTCCCTGGTATAAAATATTGCCTCCCAAGTTCCTAGTTAACTTCTGACACCCAAATTCTGTCTACTTTGTGATTTTCCTAAGACTCAAACACAGTGCTATTTCTATTGTTATTGCTTCTTCAAAATCTCATTCATGTCAAGCAATGTGTATGTAATTGATCATAATGAATTATTACACATTTGAACAAATGACTGTGAAACTGGGTCTCAAATGAAATATTCAATCCAACAAACACTTATTGATCAGCTAATATGTGAGAGGAAACATCTTTGCCCTCCGGAGCACCAAGTTGAACAGGACTCAATTTTTGATTTCAAAAAGATGACAATATATTGATGATAGATTTTAGGATTATTGCTTTAAATAATTGTGGAGTAATTTGGTTAAATAACCTTCTCACAGATAACAATTACAAAATCTAGAAATAATGTATGCATATGTATTTTTATATCTATATATGTATATACATGTAAAGGTCAGATAAGGTGCTTCCCAGATTAGGTCAAGTTCTTTATCACCAAGCCCTTATTATATGAAATATTAAAGGGACTTATCTAAGAAAAAGAAGAAGATCAAAAATATGAACAGTAAAATGACAACAAACTCATAACTATCAACAACCAAACCTAAAAAACAAAAACAAAAACAAACTAAGCAAACAACTAGGACGGGAACAGAATCACAGAAATGGAGATCACATGGAGGGTTCTCAGTGGGGAGGGGGGCAGGGATAATGGGGGGAAAAGGTACAGGGAATAAGAAGCAGAATAGGTAGGCACAAAATATACAGGGGGATGCCCTGGCTGGTGTAGCTGAGTGGATTGAGCATGGGCTGCAAACCAAAGTGTCGCCAGTTTGATTCCCAGTCAGGGCACATGCCTGGGTTTCAGGCCAGGTCCCCAGAGGGGCCACATGAGATGCAACCACACATTGATGTTTCTCCCTATCTCTTTCTCCCTCCATTCCCTTCTATCTAAAAAAATAAATAAAATCTTAAAAAAAAATATATATATATATAGGGGGAGGCTAAGAAGGGGAGGTTAAGTATAGTATAGGAAATGGAGAAGCCAAAGAACTTATGTGTACAACCCATGAACACAAACTAAGGGTGGGGGATGCTGGAGGGTGCAGGGGTGCAGGGAGAAGGGAAATAAATAGAAGAAAATAATTGGGACAAGTATAATAATATAATCAATCAAATATACTTTAAAAAAGAATCTAAAAGCCAAGGCCTTCGAATACAGCTGAGACAGCTGAGCAGGAGAGAACAGCACGCTGCTGCTCCAGTTGACCCTGTTCTAGCCAACTCTGAAGCCACCATGGACTCTGCCTTGCAAGACACTGATCATCTGCTTCCTGGGCTTGGATTCGGATCTGGCTCTTGGGTCTCAGGTTCATTATCCCCCAATTCTCTTGCACAATGTTATTTCTGAGTGATTATTAGTGTTATTAGACTATTGTAGATTTGAGTTGAAGTCTGCATTAATAAAAGCTGAGTGGATAACATAGCCACACCTTGACTCACTGTTATTCCTGGTGCCTGCCTTACCTGTAGGGCTAGTGGCCATGTAGATGGCCCAGTGCTTTTGGTTCATAAGGCCTGGGTCAGATGACCTGAATTGGGGGCAGATCAAGGGCTGACTTATAGGAAAGCCTATACTGCAAACATTTGCTAACAACAGACTCACTTCCTCTGAGTTCCAGCAAAGGGGCAACAGCTTGAAAGGCACCAGAGAAATACAGGAAGAACCAAATTATTTGGCATCAGGGTGAGACCTGAGGGCAGCTTTCTCCCAGACAAAAGTGCTGGCAGAGGCCATTATTCCTTTGATAAGCCCTCCCCAACAGAGCTGACAGGCAGATACCATTTCTGAGTCTCCATCAAACTGGCTCACAAGGTTCACCCTGCCCTGGTGATTTCCTGGGACTCCATCCCACCCAACTTGTGAGCCCATCAAGCTGTTTCCAGTAGCTTTTCCATACAAATGGATCATCTTATCTTATGCTTCATATTTTCCTAAATTTTCTCAAGCAAGTAGCATCTGGCCTTACTGAGCCCTACGCATCTCAGTAGTGACGCCAGGCCCAGCACTAGCGGCAGCCAGCCTTGGTTCACAGCGTGGCCTGACCTGGGCACCTCCAAGCCCCACACAAGTAACAGCCATCTGCATATCACTGTGTAGCTTATGAGAGATAGCTCTGGCCAGAACACAGGTAGTACCTGCCCTTCGTACCTTCTCGAGGCTCCAGAGCTCCAGTGTACCCAGTGGGCAGCTTCAGACCACATAAGAACACCACTACCCAACCACCTCCACAAGTGACACACTCAAGCGGCAGAGTCAGAGGCACCAGAGCCCTGGTGAAGTAAGTCCTGCTCTGTGGAGCAGGCCCCTGCATAACTGATCCTCCATGGTGGCTAGAGGTTGGTGGTCAGTGGTCACAACCAGTTCTTGCAGCTGATTGGCCTGGGTAAATCCCTCCAATTGACATGTCAACAGCAATCTTGGCTCAACTACAAGAGGTGGGAATCTCTAGCCCATGTGGGAGGCACACCTCTAGTATCCAGCTAGGGTAATAGGGGAGGCTGTGCACAGGACTTCTATTACATTAGGCCACTCTACCAAGCCTGCGAGATGTAGCAGCTCAACCTAATACATAGGAAAAAACACAGGGAGGATGCAAAGATGAGAATACAAAGAAGCATGGCCCAAATTAAAGAATAAAACAAAACTCCAGGGAAAGAACTAAACAAAATGGAGACAAGCAATCTATCAAATGCAGAGTTCAAAACACTGGTTACAAGGATTCCCCATAAACTTAGTGAGAACCTCAATAGCAGAAAAAAATGTACCAGTCAGAAATGAAGGATTCACTGATTGAAATGAAGAATTATTTACAGGGAGTCAATAGTAGAGTGGATGAAGGTGAGGATTAAATCAGTGATGAGAAATATAATGGAGCAAAAAACACCCAATCAGAATAGCACAAAAAAAAAAAATAAGAACTTAAAAAATGAGGATAAAGTAAGGAGCTCCTGGGATAACTTCAAGCATACCAATATTTGCATCTTGGGATGGCTAGAAGGAGAAGAGAGTGCAAGAAATTGAAAACCTGTTTGAAAAAAATAGTTACAGAAAACTCCCCTACCTTGGTGAAGGAAATAGACATATGAGTTCAGGAATTGCAGAGGGTCCCAAGCAAGATGAATCCAAAGAGGCCCACACCAAGACACATCATAATTAAAATGTCAAAGGTTAAAGGCAAAGAGAAAATCTTAAAAACAGTGAGAGAAAGTAGTTTGTTACCTACAAGTGTGCCCTCACTATACTGTCAGCTGATTTCCCAAAAGAAACTTTATATGCTAGAAGGGATTGGCAAGAAATATTCAAAGTGATGAAAAACAAGGACCTACAACCAAGATCACTCTACCTAGCAAAGCTATCCTTCAGAATCTTAAAACAGATAAAGAGCTTCTCAGACAAGAAAAAGCTAAATAAAATAAAATTTTAAAAAAAGCTAAAGGAGTTCATCACCACTGAACCAGCATTATATGTAATGTTAAAGGGTCTTCTCTAAAAAGAAGTAGATAAAAATATAAACAATAAAATGACAATAAATACATATTTATCAATGATTTAATCTAAAAAACAAAATAAACAAACAAGCAGAACAGAAACAGAATCATAGAAACAGAGAATGTTTTGATGGGTGCCAGATGGGAAGGGGGTTGAGGGATGGACAAAAACGGTGAAGGGATTAAGAAGAATGAATTGGTTGTTACAGGACAGTCATAGGGATGTAAAGTACAGCATAGGGAACAGAGTCCATAATAGTCTAATAACTACGTATGGTGTCTGGTGGGTGCAAATTTATGGAGATGATCACTTATTAAGTTAGATAACGTCTAATTACTGGGGTGTACACCTGAAACTAACATAATAATGTTTATCAACTATAATTGAAAATAAAAATGATTTAAACATTTTTTAAAAATCTGTGTTTCAGTGTAGGACCTGTGAGCCTGTCTTATTCACAGCAGTATCCCAGCAATTAGGATACACCTTGTAAATACTGTACAAGCATGTATTTAATGATTATTAACACTTTGATGAATAAATATATAGCTTCAAGGACTGAGAAAATACATTGTCTAAGTCCTCGTTTTATGCAATCATGGTGAATAAATGGGATATATGTAGTACTGCGGGTAAATTGGGGTGGTGGGTAGGGTTCAGTAATGTCTGACTCTTTAGAATATTAAAGAGGAAATAATGGGTGCTTTGGAGAATCCTTTGGTTAATTTGACCGTTCCAAATAATTGACTCCTCTATTTTTTTCCTGATTTCCCAGTGACCAGCTTTATTTTTCCTTCTGTGTTCTATTTCTGAGGCCTAAGCTGGGTGCTAAAATAGATGTACTATTAATTATTGAATAGCATTAGATATCTTGCCTATACAGTGACATTCAAATTGCACTGTCTTGACACGCTTGGGTCAAGGACTTACTAAACAAAATGAGTTAAACATGAAGTGGGAATACTGTTTAAGGACAGAGTGATAGGAGAAGAAACCAAAGATGATGTCTCACTGCCCACAGTAAAGACCTGGGATTCTTGGATTGATTTCAAGAGTTGTTGTTTAGAGTGCGTCTACGTCAGCATGATGACGTCAAGGGCCGGGTAATCAGGAGGCCCAGGGCTGCTGGCTGCTGGCTGCAGGCTGCGGGTTATGAGCTACAGGCTACGGGTCACCTGCAGGGCTGGATTTTTGGTCCCGACCGGTGGAGCTTGACCCTCCGCTTGCGAGAAAGCCTCTCACGGGCGCGACCACGGAGTTGCTGCCCTCGGCCAGCCTGGGGCGGCCGGCCAGTAACCACCCGATGAGATTTCTCTCTAGCGATGGTGAAGTTGGAAAAAGTCTCCTGTAACTCCCCTCCAGAAAGAACTCCCTGCCAGAAGACATGGAGAATGCTCTCACAGGGAGCCAGACCTCTCATGCTTCTTTGCGCGATTTCCACTCCATCAGCCCTACACAGCTCATGGCCAAGATTGAGTCCTATGAAGAAAGAGGGAAAAAAGCATATCTGGCCCGGCTGGTGTAGCTCAGTGGATTGAGCGCGGGCTGGGAACCAGAGGGTCCCAGTTCGATTCCCAGTCGGGGCACATGCCTGGGTTGCGGGCCAGGTCCCAATGAGGGCCATGTGAGAAGCAATCATACATTGCTCTTTCTCCCTCCCTTCTCCTTTCTCTGAAAATAAATAAATACAATCTTTAAAAAATAAAAAAAAAATAAATAAAAATGTGTTGTTTAAAAAAACATATCTGATGTCAGGAGGACTTTCTGTTTGTCACCTTTGACCACTTATTTGTGACATTACTGTGGATAATAGAGTTAAATGTGAATGGAGGCATTGAGAACACGTTAGAGAAGGAAGTGGTACACTATGACTTCTCTTCTTATTTTGATATATTTCTTTTGGCAGTTTTTCGATTCAAAGTGTTAATACTTGCCTATGCCGTATGCAGACTATGCCACTGGTGGGCAATAGCGTTGATGACAGCAGTGAACAGTGCCTTTTTACTAGCAAAAGTGATCCTCTCAAAGCTTTTCTCTCAAGGAGATTTGGTTATGTGCTGCCCATTATTTCATTCGTCCTTGCCTGGATGGAGACATAGTTCCTGGATTTCAAAGTGTTACCTCAAGAATCAGCAGAAGAAAACAGACTCCTGATAGATCAGGGTGCTTCGGAGAGGGCAGCACTTACACCTGGTGGTCTTTCTGATGGTCAGTTTTATTCTCCTCCTGAATCCGAAGGAGGATCCGAAGAAGCTGAAGAAAAGCAGGACAGTGAAAAAACACCATTGGAGCTACTTTGGTTAAATGTGAAAAACTCTCTGTGAAAATGACTTGAAGGCACAAAGGACTGGAGATGGGGTCTCCCTATGGAGAGCTGAAGTGGTGACATCCACTACCGACTGGACTGATGGTGAATAAAGAATCCATCTATTGTAATACCTCACAAACACTGTACCATATTCGCATGCACTTAGCAACCTGCCTGTGGCAGGTGAGATAACGTAATGATCCATCCTATGTGCAGTGAGACTGAGTCTGATCTATAATGAATAGGCACAGAAAGGTCTTATGCTGTATTTCTAATCAACAGACTTCTTAATATACTATAGTAACGCGTTTTTAGTCAGCAAAATTATCTTTTATTTGGATTCACAGAATGGAATTGTTTTGTTTCATGTCTCAGATTTCTTTTGTATTTTTCTTATCCTGCATTTCCTTTGTGTTTTTTAATTCATGCACCTGTGCTCTTTGTACAACTTTAAAATGTAATAAAATCCCACATATCCAAAAAAAAGAGTTGTTGTTTAAATTCTAGATATTTGAAAGTGCATGCACATGAGCCCTAGAAAGATGTGAATCTGAGAGTCTTGGTGCCTCTAATTCTGAGAAAAATCAAAGATGAGGCTAAAGATAGACCATGTGAATACATGGTCTTTTTAATGGTGCATGAACAATGATAGGATGTCTGAAGATTCTAAGAAGAGGGCACACATTAACAGGAAAGAAAAGCAATACAAATTTTGTAAAGGAAAGTGACTTTTTTCTTTTCTTGATGAGTTTATATATCTGTGGTGTAGTTCTTTTCAGGATCTCAAAGATCCACTCTAATAACAGGTTAAAATAAACACAAATATTTTGTTGTACATTTGTATGTAGGAAAAGAAGTGAAAAAGAGAAATTTTTCACACATGGTATAGTGAGAATAATAGTTGACCTAAAGCCAAGGGATCTAGCAACATACCTGCTATTCCATAATCAGTCATATGACTTTGGACAATCATTTCTGCTCCCTGAACTTAAATTCCTCATGTATAAGATTATATATTTCTTTAGTCCATTTTGGTATTGTAAAAGAGACCAAAGAAAAACATACTAAAAGTGTTTGTAATTATTCTCCATAATGAGAATCTTATAATTATTCCAAGGGCTACTTCTGCTGTTATGTGCCCACAAATACCACTATTATTATATGTGCACAGAGACATATGTAACTAAAGCATAGACTTCTTTGGGTAATCTTGTGGTTACCTGGTAAACGGAATATTTTGAAGAACAAAGTATAAACACTTTTAGTAACAGGAAGCCTAATCTGAGGAAAATCTCTTTTCCCCTTTGTCTTTGCTTTGGTATTTCTTTGGAGGCCTAAGTCCTTATTTATTCATTCAATAAATATTCATAGAGCACTTACTATATACTAAGCACTGTTTGATGAGCTGTAAATACAATAATTCCTGCCCTCATAGCACTTGTAGTTTGAGATTTACTCCCTTTTGTGACTTGTCCTTGTTTGTGCCATTGACCCAAACTCTATTTGAAAGTTAAATCCAATACTAACACAAGCTGGGGAAAATTTTCAGTATTGAATAAAATCACGTTCTGCCTGGGAAACAAGATGGCAGCGGACAACATTGCCTGCAAGGAATCTGAGAGGACAGAAATATACAAGCCCTGAATCACATTTTGTGCCTGTAGGTGGAAAGCGCCAACATATTCAAAGCCTGATCCATCCAAAGTCACCCATTTTTATATAAAGCCATCTAGAACAGACACAGCCATCATATGTTACAATTTTCCCTGCCAAAAAATTAATTGGCTCAGGCTGACTTTGAATTCATCCCAGATTTGCACAAAACTCACTGAAAGGTGTGTCTACCTCAAGAAAACTTTTGATAAATCCTGTTCCAAGTTTCAGATTTTTACAAAAACCTGAAACCAAGCAATATATTCTTGGTTTGCAATTTGGTGCAGAGGTACTGCAAACTGTAATGATGAGGCCTCGAGGGAAGAAGGAAAGACAGACACAAAAAGGAGTATCTTTGAAACAGGTAATTAAAAAGAAGAAACAGATCAGGAAAACAAATATGAATCAGGAGCTTAGCTGAAATTGTAAGATGACTAACAATAGATTTATTTACATTAAATGTTTCTATAGTATTATGCCACTAAAAGGTATGCATTTCTGAATACATTTTATTAATAGAAGTAGGAATTTTTTAAATGAATGCCAAATCTGTACAGAGAGCGATCCATAAACAGAAAATACCAAACAAAACACTGTCCCTCCTACCCCCAGTCCTATAAAGTTTCACTTTTTCCTCTTATTTATTGACATTCAGAGACGAGTTAGTATGTAATGGAAAAGTAATTCAATTGGAAATGGTGTTTTAGTCATATACAAGGCATACCACACAGCTGAGACTTAAATGATCAAAATAATTTAACTTTGGGTGATTTAATTAACAAAATCACCCCAATATTTGATTTTAATATTTTTATTCAACATAGTGCCAGATAATCCCATTTTGTTATGACATTTCCCCATCCGTCTTTAGTTTTAGGTCAAGATATATCAAGAGAGTTGACTCAGATTGCTCTTATTCTTGACCCTGACTTTATAAGATCTTTTATATTTGGAGACAATTGAACTGTTTTTATTTTTAAGTCAGGAAAGATTATTTCATGAAAGTTTTGTTTGGATACCCACAGGATCTTTGGGTTTCTCGTTGAAATGAAAATATCTATGGTTATGTTATTTCTTTAATAGAATAGATTTTGAACACCTATTATATGCTGATCATAGGAGGTATATAAACTCATGAATTTACTCACTTTGTGAAATATGAGAACAAGACTAGAGATAAAATCAAGTGACAGACTATGTTGAATTTACACATAATTTAAGTAAAAGTTAGAGAAGGAAAGAGGGAGTAGTATAACTGAGGATGGTTATAGTTTAGGTCTTAGAAGGGTGTGATTAAAACACCAAGTCTAGAAAATGGAAGGATTAAAAGGAAAAAAAAATTAAGGAGGAAGAAAAAGTAACTCATAAGAATATATTTATTAAAGTTATTCTCTCCTACTTAAGAAGTGTCTGAATTTCCCAGTAGACCTCACTGGATCCATTTGATAAGATAGGGGGTGTCACTGTGGGTTTGACATCAAAGTATAAAATAATCAGTATTTGGTTGACTTGTCTTCGTTTTGCTCATCTTTTTAAAATCACATATGCAATTGAGACGGATGAAGGCGGAAGAGATATGTGATAGGCAGGGAAGAACCCTGACTCCGAGCCAGCCCTGTCCTCCTTTCAGCTGCTTCCACTAATTAATAGCTCTGTGGCCTTTGGCAATTTATAATTTATATGAAAACATGGGCATAATAATAGCAAAAACTTCATAAGGTTTTTGTTTTAATGAAGAATAAAGTTGTTAATAGATGTAAAGCCCTGCATCCTGTACATAGAATGTACCTATATCTTAACTATTGTATTTTAATTATATCACTATCTTGAATCAGATAACTTGGTTTTAGTTGTTATAGCTATTTGCTCTTGGGCAAGTCACTTAACCTCTGAACCTCACTTCTCTCAAAAGTAAATAGGTTTGGGAGTAACAGTACTTACCTTGGTAAGATGAAAGAATTAATGGATGTGACGGCCCACTGAAAATTATAAAGTACCGCGCCAAAATGCATTTTCCACTGCATGGACGTATTTCTTTCTGTCGGGCATGGGAGAGAGGAAAGTAGATGGATTACATTATCAGGGATAAGACAACAGTTAACAAGTGTCGGTGAGGATGTGCCGAAAGGAAACAACTGTCCACTGTTCGTTGGAATGTAAATTGATGCAGTCATTATGGAAAACAGTACAGAGGGCTCCTAAAAGATTAAAAGTAGAACCACTGTATGACTGAGCAATTCCATTTCTGGGTATTTGTCCAAAGGAAGTGAAAACTGGATATCAAAGAGGTATCTGCACTCTTGTGATCATTGCAGCATTATTAACGATGGCCAAGATATAGAAACAACTTAAGTGTCCATCAGTGAATGAATGGATAAAGAAACTGTGGTATATATAACATATAGAGAAATATTAGGTCATGAGAAGAAGGACATACTGCCATTTGTAACAGCATAGATGAAACTTGAGGGCATTATGCTAAGTGAAATAAACTATACAGACAAAGAAAAATACTGCTTGGTATCACTTATATGTGGAATAAAAAAAAAAGTCAAACTCATAGTAACAGAAAGTAGAAAGGTGAGAAAAGTGGTTGCCTGAGATCACATCATAAGTAGTGGAGCTGAGATCAGGACCCAGGTAGTCCCGTTTCACAGTCTGCTCTCTTTCTCATTATGGGAATCTGAAATTTCAGATTCCCATATCAAGACTTAGGAATGGGCATATATTAATTTACTTATAGATGCAATAAGACATATATTTGCAATCAGGACTATCCTCCAATATAGGAATACAAGGTCACTAAAACTAGGAAGTATCTTCTTCCTCATAGCCAAGTTTTAATTCCAAGGCTGGTCATGCTATGAATTTTCTAACTCAGCAGAAATAATAAAAGATGGAGAGAGTCATTGTTTAGATGTAGTGAAAATTGCTTCAGTTTTTAATGATATTAGCTACATAGAAGTTTTAAAAGGCAGAGTATTTATTTCAAATAAGAGAGATTATCATGAGATTTTTAAAAGACAGTCAAGAGAACAGGTACTGTTGCTACATGAGAATCATACATTTTAGATCTGAGATACTCTTAGTTGGGAGTTAAATAATTCAAAGCACTTTTCTTTCTGGTGTTTAATAGATGTTTTTGTCAATTTACTAAGCAGAGATAAAGATCTCTTTTCACATATGATTTTTGGGGGGTTAAAATTCCAGCTAAAATTGAGGTATTAAAATTTGGCTTATCCATGCTGACACCTCAAAGTCAGGTTTTTATTATCAAAATGCCTGTAAGAAAGTATCAGGGACTTGAAAAAATGTCTAATATTTATATTTTCTAGTATTCTGTAGAGCATTTTTTAATTTTTTTTTATCTCTTGCTGCAAATAACCTTCTGTCTCCAATATAATTAATGAAAAAACCTTCTAAATAAGAGTCTGCGGATGGAGGGCATGAGCATTCATGACAAAGTAAATCACACAGGAAGAGAGTAGGCTCAATTTAAGTTGAATACAAATGAAAGAATAAGCCCATTGGAAGTAAAATTTGTTCTCTAAACTAAATTGACTTTCCAAGGAGTTGTGGTTTGATCTGCCTCTTGCAAGCTTGTATAAGCTTAGTGCTGTGGGAGAAAGGGTGGGGAAGCTTTCCAGGTTGCGCCCCTTTCTACGAAGCTATGCTCTCTGTCTTTTGCTGGCTCACTTCTACTGGTCCTTTAAGTGTTTGCTTCAAGCATTATCTGCAGCGAGACTGTCTCTGTTCTACTCGATTGTTTTGTTACTTTCCTCCAAGCTCTGAAGCACTCTGACACATATACCATTGTATTCATCTCCTGACTTGAAACTGTTCACTTATGCACATCTCATATACTTGACCCCTATCTCTTTAAAGACAAAGGTTATGATTTATTTATCTTTGTAGCACAATGTTTAGTATAACAGGCATTTCATAAATGTTTAAATTTGAAAAGCTAGATTGACAGTAATGGTTATAATCAACTTGACCTTTTTTTTAGAGTTCTTTTTATTCAACAAAGTGTTTATTATTTATTGGACTTTTTAGAACATAATAGAACTTGTTTATTTTGTTCCCTGGTGCGAAGTTCAGAGCTTGTAACATTTAAGGGCATCTTTGCATTTACAAACGTCTTTGCGTAAGTTTATGTGAAAAATGATAAATGGCCTTGCATGATAAAAATGAAAAAAACTCAATTTACTCATCTACTTTAATTCCATTAAAATAGATTAAATAGAAACTGTTAAAAACATTAAATAGACCTTTTAAAAATAAAGGTGTATACAAACATTACAATACTTGTATTGCATGAGTATATATGTATAGTACATGACATATGTGTTTATAAGATGCATACACATGCAAGTTTAAAGTAGTGATATAAAGAAGTTATTACTTTACTGGAGTAGTAATAAGACCAATTTTTTTTCTTTTTCTTTTTTTTTAAGATTTTATATTTATTTATTTTTAGAGAAAGGGGAAGGAAGGGAGAAAAAGAGGGAGAGAAACATCGATGTGTGGTTGCCTGTCATGTGACCCCCACTGGGGACCTGGCCTGCAACCCAAGCATGTGCCCTGACTGGGAATCAAACTAGCAACCCTTTGGTTCGCAGTCGGTGCTCAATCCACTGAGCTACACCAGCCAGGGCCCAATTTTTTCTTTTTAATGCACAGAATTGACATTTAGACAGACATGGACTTGAACTCTGAGTCTATAACTTAGGAACTATGAGATTTTGGATATGTGATGTGCGGCCAATAATGTGTATCCTGCAAAATTCTGATTAAGATTGAATGAGTTATGATACTTAAAGCTCTTAACGTAATTTCTACCATCTAGCAGATGATCCATAAATGGTGGTCTTGTTGTTTTGGTGGTTTGTCACAGCATAAGAACAGTAACTCCATAATTTTATTTTCTTCCCTGACATGGGTTTCCTTATCTGTCCAATGGTAATCATGTTTTTTACTTTATTGATGATTATAAATGTCAAAGGAGACAGTGTCTCTGAAGGTACATTTAAAAATGTAAAGTGTTGTTTCACAAGTTAAAGTAACCATTAAAACTGTTTTTATTTTAAAGAGTGCAATACTGGCTAGAGACAAAGTACATATTGAAAATGTTACTGAACTGTAGTTCCATTAAGATACCAAAAACCTCTCTAAATGTCCTGCTCAACTTCATTTCCATTTTCTAGTATTTGGTCACCAGGCCTCCTTTGATCTCCTTCATTCCCCTCCGTGTGGGAAACCTGATCCGGGCTGAAGCAGGCTCTGCCAGTGAACTGGGGAAGCACTTGTCTCCACTTCTGACTGTGTGCAAAACTCTTGGTCCTGTTTTATCTGTTTAACAGGTTTACTACATGACTGGGTCTTCAAAAATATCAGTAAGTGCATCCTAAGTTTTTTTTCCTAAGTTTAGGCCCAAGTGAAGGTTTATTTCTTCCTGTTAAACATTCTTTCCAAGTCTGCATGTGTCACTTTTTGTCATATTTCTAAAGTTTCAGTCAAACTTGGTTTGGTCTTTTAAACTTTTCTCAAATTCATTCTTCTTTCTAGTATTTGTGTTTATGCCTGAGCATTACAACTTGACAAAATTCTTGCCCTAAAAAACTACAGCCTTAGTCATTTTCAAGAACTGTTTTTTCCTCTTGGAAATTAATAGCACAATTTAGTGTCCTTTAAAGGTTTGTTAAATGCAGTATATAGCAAAAAAGCCAACAAATGTTACATTTATACTTGTTTCTGAGCAAGAAAATTCTCAGGAATTGGAAGTAGCTGTAAAACAATTATTTGTTAGTAATGCCCTTCTCAGAAGACTCCAGATACCAATCATGATTTTTATGGCTTCACATGCCTCCTTTTTCCATATATTTTTAAAGGGGACATAAAATCAACAAGATTTTGACTTTACATCTCTGAGCATTAAAGAATACTTCTTTTTGGGATTGCCAGGCTGCCTCCTTATGTCCTCACTTGGAACTGGAATTTGTATGATATTGCTTGCCATTAAAACAAAAACAAAAAGAGGAATCAACAGTGCAGTGAGACTCCCCTGTGTTCTTGAGTAGTTCTAAAATAAGCCACTTCTCAAATGGCATTCAAATCAGTCAGGGAGACTTTTCACTCCACACAGCAGGATCCCCAGCCATTCTCACTTCAGCAGACAAGGTTTATTTATTTATTTCACAAAGCAGCCCAGAGATAGGCATTTGTTGGCCTTGGTTTAGAAGCTAATGATGTCAGAATCATTATCTTCTAAAATACTCTTGTACTTTACTTCGTGGTTGCAAGAATGTTTCTATAACCCAGCTACCACATACATGCAAAGATAATTAACAGACTATTACTGAGATGAATCAAGTAATATATAAAAAAATATAAAACATCATGACTAAGTGTCATTTTTCCCAGCAAGGTTTTGGTGCCATGTACATGTATAATATAAATGTAATCAACCATATTAAATATTTTCCAAGAGTTTATAAAATCTATGGGGTCATCTTAATAGGTATAGAAAAAGCACTTGATGAAATTAAACATTCACCACCCAGAAAATAAAAAGAAACTTTGTCAAGGAAATTAATAACATCCACAAAAACCTATAGTTGAAGTAATTAAAAAAAAAAAAAAAAGAATACCCAGTTCTGACACTGAGGAAAAAGTTTGCCTAAAAGGTACCCAAAAGCCTAAGGTAATCAATTAAAAAAAAAAAAAAAAAACCTATAGTTGAAATCATACTTAATAGTAAAACATTGAATGTTTTTTCCCTAACACTGAGACTAAAACAAGAATATTCAATTTTAAAATTCCTGCTAAACACTGTAATGGAGGTCGTGGCCAGTGCAATGACTGAAGAAAAACACAGGCCTGCAGATTTGAAAAGAAGAAATAAACTGTCCCTCTTCACAGATGACATAATTCTTTATGTAGAAAGCCCTGAGAAATGAATAAAAAAAGCTGCCGAAATAAGTGAATTTATAAAGATCACAGGACACAAAGTCATATAAAAATCAATTGGATTTCTGTATGCTACTAATGAACAATTGGAAAAATAGTACCATCTACACTAGCTTCAACATAAAATACTCGGCTCTTGCCAGTGTGGCTCAGTTTGTTGGTGCTGGAGCACCACCCAATAAACCAAAAGGCTGTGGCTTTGAAACCTGGTCGGGGTGCATGCCTAGGTTGTAGTTCATCCCCGGCTGGGGCACATGTGACAGACCACCGATAAAGGTTTCTCTCTCACATGGATATTTCTCTCCCGGTCTCCCTCCTCCCTTTTCCACTCTCTCCAGAATCAATAAGCACAACCTTGGGTGAAGGTGAAAAAAACATAAAATACTCAGAGATAAATTTAACAAAGTATATATCCAAGAAAAATGAAAATATACTCATATAGCCACAGAAATACTAGCATGTTCATAATAGTTCCAAACTAGAAGCAACCCAAATGTTAAACAGATGATTAGGTAATCAAATTATACATTCAAATAATGTAATGCTATTAGGCAATACAAAGGAATGGGCTACTGAAGCACTCAAGAATACAAAGGAATTTCATGGACGTTATGCTAAGTAGAAGTCGTAAACAACAGAGCACATAGTCATAGTTTGGGAGAAGGACTATGGGGAGTATTGGCTGAAGTGGTACAAGAAAACTTTGGGAGATGATAGAAATGTTTGATATTTTGATTATAGTTATATTTGTCAAAATTCATTACAGATTTTACTACATGTTGTTACATTTGTCTGTGTATAAATTATAGCTCAATAAGATTGATTTATATATTAAAAAAAGAAAAGTTAACCTTTCTAGTCATAGTTACTTGTGGAAAATGTTATAAGTAGAAAGGGGGGAGGTGCATCATTGACTAGAAATGACAGGACTGTCCCCGGAATGTGGGGAGTTAGACTAGTGCCTATATGCTAATCAGATCCTGTTGAGGCTCTCTTAAGGACAAACAATAAATAAATTAAAAAAATCACCAAGCAGCCAAATTCTAGAGTGAATGAAAATATGTCCAAGTTACAGTAAAATAAAAATGCTGTGGGCATAACGTCAAAGAATATTCTTGGATTGGGCTTTGTTTTGCACACTAAAGTTAACCAGCTAGAGTTCTTTACAGATGTTTTTATTTCACATTTTGAAGTGTTTACTTGTTATTTGAAACACTCGACTTCCTCTAAACAACAGAAAAGAAGTACAGTTTTCTTTGTAATGAAGAATGTGATGATTTATCATAGACTTAACACATAGTGAGCACAAATTGCAAATAGTTCCTCCCCTACATTGGGGCAAATTTGAGGCAAGGCTGGTGAAAAGATAGACAGGGTAAGCTGAGCTGTACTTGTGGAAATGATGTTGGTAACCTCCACCTTGTGAGTGGAGGTGTATGTAGATAGAATCAACAGAAAAAAAGAAAGAACTTCATGATATATAACACTATAATTGCTCATGAACAATTACATACGATATGGGAATTTCCTAACAGTACAGTTCTCTACAAGACGACTTATATTTTAGTAAGCCTGAAAGGTTTTAAAAAATTATTTTTCTATTTTTCAAAAATAAACATTTTTTCCTAAACAAGTGAAGTATATATTTAAAAAAACATGAACTTCCCTATTTATTGTCTCAACACTCGTTCCATTGTGTGCATCGATTCATAGATTATCCACGACAATGAAAATTCTTTTCACAATAGTACGTGACATAACAATTAAAGCAGAATATTGAACTAGTTTTAACAAAAAATGGGGAAACAGTTTATTTCTTTTATCAAGAGATGTTGTTCCCTTTAGGGAATTGAAATTATATCCAAGATACTAATTTCCTCATAAAGAGATTTGGAGGGATTATTTTTCCCAAAGAACCAATATTCTAATTAATTCATCCAAAGGAGATTTCTCATGTTGAGCCAAACTCAAAGCACCAGAGTATGATGTCAGGAATTTTAAATAGGAAACCACTCTGCCAGATCCTTGAGGCTCCAGTGCACACACTCAGCAATTCACAATTAGGCTGATTTACGACATGTTTTGTCAAATAGTCTTTCTACTAGGTAAACATGAGCATATTTCAATGCTGAAAGTGTGCTGTTTTTCTTTTCTTAAAAACATTTTGAGACATTAAATGAAATATTCACTCTTTAATACATGTAGCTTTCTTTTCTTTTCTTTCCTTTTCTTTTCTTTCCTTTCCTTTTCTTTCTTTTTTTTTAAAGCTCCTAAATAGTCTTTGCCTGAAAGATGTGCTGAGAAATATAAGAGAAAATGAAAGCTGGATGATGCAGAGGATTTGCCTGATTCGTATGCTTATAAACACTTGCACTAAATGGATCTAATTTTTGGGTGTGTAGTTGCAATCAATTCTGCCAGACTGATTGTTGGTCTGGCTGTGTTGCTGTCGTGTAGAAGCCTCTGTATGAAGAACCATGAGACAGACATCAGAGCATAATATATCCCAGGGTGAAGTGGAGGAAGGCATCTAAATCTGAGGAATAGACATTAATAAAATACAAGGGCAATGATATTCCCAACTGATATATTGAATATTTTCCCATCTGTTTTCCAGATAGAAGTTAAAATATGAAGCTAACTGGTTCAAAATTTGGCACCAGGGGACACTAAGTAACATAGTGCCTGTGGGAAAAGACTACTCCACAGCTCAAGTAATGTTAAGCAGAAAGAAATAAAATGATTTGTTTCCCGAACAAGAATGAGCAGAATTTTTTTTAAAAGATTGTATTTATTTATTTTTAGAGAGATGGGAAGGGAAGGAGAAAGAGAGGGAGAGAAACATCAATGTGTGGTTGCCTCTCACACTCACCTACTGAGGACCTGGCACGCAACACATGTATGTGCCCTGACTGGGAATCGAACCAGCAACCCTTTTGTTTGCAGGCCTGCACTCAATCCACTGAGCTACAACAGCTAGGGCAGAATGAGTGGTATTAATAAGAAGTTTGTGAGACATGGTTTTAAAAGTCATGTTACAAGACAAAAGCAGAAGCCATGTTTTTTTCACGAATATTCAGAAATGTTGACTTTCTGTCTAGAATGTTGTGAAGTGAGAAATACACATAGTTGCTGTTGATGATTCTAAAAACATCTTTTGTAGAAAAATTGTAAAGAAACAAAATAACAGAACTTCCAGCCTAAAGGGAGGTTTGTGTACTTAGCCTGCCTATATATTATTATGCTTATGGTGGTGTGAATTGACTTGTTTTGAAGTTGCTGATTAATAAACAGTAAGGGTGGCAGAATGCATATTTTAAAAGTGAAATAGTTATGATCTTACCTTTAACTGGAACCTAATCAACAAAAGAAAAAAGCAAGCAAAATATAACCAGAGACATTGAAATTAAGAACAATCTGACAGTACCAGAGGGGAGGTGAGAAAGGATAATGGGGGGGATGAGGGGAAGGGTTCTCAGGAACATCTATAAAGGACACATGGACAAAACCAAGGAGAGGTGGAAGCCAGGGAGGGAGGAGGGTTTGGCTGGGCTGGTGGGGGAGTGGTGGGGAGTAAATGCAGACAACTGTAATTAACAATAATAAAATAATTTAAAAATGCTTAAAAAATAAAGTGAGAGTTAAACTTTAAGATAATACCCTGAATTTTTAAGAAATAGTGTGGGAAAAAGTAACTGTCATTAGGAATTGAGTTTGTGCAGTTATTGTTCTGGGTATGTTATACTGTTTGTCTTATTTAACAAACTAAAAGACAATATATAGATATTGAATGAGACACATATTTAGAGTATAAAAATGTATCCTCATTAAGACAAATTGTAACTGGAAGAAGTCATTTTTGAGTCAACTGCATGTTTTAAAGAGTCATTTTATTTAAATCTGGTGATAATTAAACTTAGAGACAATTGGCTTGTAAAGCAAATTTAAAGCTATAACGGTAATAACCCTTTTACAAGTTTTGAAATCATTTGGTTTTGGGGGTATTCAATGTGATAAACAAATGGTAGCCCAGATGCTAAGAACATTGGTGGAATTCTAAGAATTTAGCAACCAGAACTGTACATGTAACTAACCAATTGAGTGAGTGAAATAATTAACCAATACATTCCTGGTTTCCTCTATCTGAATAAGGGTGGGGAGGGGCTATTCATTAATATTAGACAGAGAATATCTTTGTCTGAAACGACTCCATAAAGTGTGGTAGAGGGGCAATTTTTATATCAGGCTTAACCAAGAAAATTACCTCACCCAAAAAGAGCCACAGTAGTATAAAATCTCTCCCACTGGAGAGAAATACTTTATAGAGCATTCAGAACAGAAAAATAATGGAAAGTTAGAGAAACAGGCAAATAGATACCCTGAGCAATAGATTCTGGAATTTTACAGTCTGGAAGTTTATTAGGAGCATAGAGAACTTCCTAAATATTTACAATTAAGACACTATTACAGATGTCCCCATTTCCCCTGCCCCCTTGGTTCCCTTTCACCCAGTCCCTACCCCTCTTCCTTTTGGCCATTACCACACTGATGTCTGTGTTTATCAGTTTGAGGTACATGTTCTTTGGCCAATCCCTTCACCTTCTTTCATCCAGTCCCCCTTCCCTCTCCCCTCTGACAGCTGTCATTCTATTCCGTGTTTCCATGCCTCTGCTTCTAATTTATTCATTTGTTTTCTTTGTTCATTAGGTCCCTGCTATAGGTGAGATCATATGATATTTGTCTTTCTCGACCTGGCTTATTTCACTTAGCATAATGCTATCCACTTCCATCCATCCTGACATGAAAGGCAGGGGCTCCTTCTTTCTTTCTGCTGTGTAGTACTCCATTGTGTAAATGTACCACAGCTTTTTTATCCACTCATCTACTGATGGGCACTTGGGCTGTTTTCATATCTTGGCTATTGTAAATACTGCTGCTATGAACATAGGGGTGAATATATTCTTTCTGATTAGTATTTCAGGATTCTTAGGATATATTCCCAACAGTGGGATCAAAAGGCAGTTCCATTTTTAATTTTTTGAGGAAACTCCATACTGTTTTCCACAGTGGCTGCACCAGTCTGCATTCCCACCAACAGCGCACTAGGGTTCATTCCCTTTTCTCCACATCCTCTTCAACACTAGTTGTTTGTTAATTTATTGATGATGACCATTTTGGCAGGTGTAGTGATATCTCATTTTGGTTAAAAAAAAAGAGAGAGAGAATATATTTAAGGAAGTGCTATTGAGTATTTGTTTCCTGATATTTAAAGGTAAATTAATTTCATCTGGAAAGAATAAGAATTCTCTCAGTGTTAATGGACTTTATATAAGAAAGTATTCATGTAAGTACACACACATATACAATATTAGCTTAGTTATGCTAACACATAATCTCTAAATTTCAGTGTCTTAAAACTATATATATATATATACACACACACACACATATACATACATATGTTGTTGTTGACAAATCTGCATATTGATTGCAACTCTTTGGCTGTGATCATCTCTACTCTATTTTCTTTTCCTTGAACTCGGTATGGTAGAGTAGTTTCCATCTGGACTACATTGTTCTCATGGCAAGTAGCCTCCACCTGCTTTGAAGAACAGCAACTCACATGGCAGACTAGATGAATATCTCATAATTTTATAGAGGATTAAGGAGACTTGGAGGATTTTAACACAATCTCACACAGATACATATGCTTCTGTGTGTTAACTTTCCAGCAAAGTGCATACTTCTCATTATAACATGTAATTTTAGTTATTCGAAATAATTGATTTGCTTTTTTTATAATTCCCGAGTTAAAGAAACTGTCAGATATTTAGCTACCTGCATTAGGACTTTGGTGAATACAATATAATCATATGTTCAGACCAGGTAAATTGAACTCCTTTGAGAATGTTGCCTTAAACAATTCTGGGCATGCCTTAAGAAATTCTGGGTATAACAGATTACATAAAGAGATACTTTAAAAAGGGAATTATGATACCAGGTTGAAATTTCATAATACTGTTCAAAATTTAATACAAACAATGACATTGTTATAGAATTCATCCATAAATTCTAGGAAATTTTTCTAAGTCCTAGAAAATTTCCACATAGAAATTGCAATGGCTTGATTTTATTTTATTAATTTTCACTAACCCTTTAACCTAGAGAATAAGCAGAATCTGAGAGCCAAGGTGGAAAATTGGTTGTCAAAGACATCATTAAGGGAACAGGAAGAAAAAAGCAAAAACAAATAATAAAACGTGTTCAATTATTTTTTACCTCAGTGTTGAAACCACCACATAGCAACTTCAAGGCAAAGCTCTTTAAGAGTCTCTATTTTGAGAAAGACAACTTTATGCCTCTGAAATGTCTATTTTCCCAGGTCAGTGACGTGCTCTTTGGTGGCAATATCAGTCCTTTCATGATGTGGTAGCACGACTCTCCTTTTTCCGTCAGGCCTGTCCTGACACCCCCAGAGTACTGGGGAACAAGAACGCAGCAAGGGACAGAACGACAAGGAGGTGGGGGTGGGGCAGGGGAAGCATGTGGGGAGGTCACTCTGTAGAGACTCGAATTGATATGGGGAATATACTGTGAATTCCGACGGAGATCATGCAATGCTGAGAGTCACAAATTATATATTGACTGTAAAGTGTGAAGATAAATATAGAATATTTGCCTAATAAGCTGTTTTTATGTCTTCCATCTGGTTGCATTTGAGAAACACCACATCAAAACTATATATACATACAAATGTGAGCTGATCAAAGCAAAGACATATAAGGTGGCTTTTTTTTTTCCTCCTTGCAGATTAGAGCTTTCATCTGGTATTTTTCCCTTTAGCCTGAATAAATTCTTTTATCATTTTGTGTATTACCAGTGTTCTAGAGATGTATTATCTCAGTTTTTGTCTCTCTAAAAATTTATTTATTTGCTTTCACTCTGAAAGATAGGTTTTTGTCGGTGTGGCATTATATTTGGTCAGTTATTTTTTTCTTTCTGACATTTAAAGTTGTTGTTTCACTGACTTTTGGCTTCAGTTTCTTCTGATGAGAAGTCAGCCATCATTCTTACTCTCACCACCCCTACATAGTATGTCTTTTTTCCACTTTAGCCTTTTTTTCTTTATCTTTGATTTTCAGCATTTTGGTTAACACATGCCTAGGCATGCTTTTATTTTTAGCCCTATTTCTTTTCCTTGGGGTTCATGCCATTTTTGGTCTGTGGTTTTATTTATTTATTTATTTGACAATTTTAGAAATTTTTCAGCCATTATCTCTTCAAATATTTCTTCTACTTTGTTCTGTGTTCTTTTCTTTGTGGACTCTACGTATGTTTAGACCATTAGGTATTAATTTCCTACTCTCAGACATGGTGTATTTGGCCACACTATTTATAAGTTTGTATAATTTATTTTAAAATAAATGAATATTCCCTGACTCTTTATTCTAATATTTCCAGTCTTCTTTGAATCTGAGTGAATTTTTTATTCCTGTGCCATGTTCTCATTTCTAGCATTTTCATTGGATTTTGTTCTTGGTGATTGTTTAAACTTTCTTAACTCTTAGTACACTATGATCTAAACTCAATTTTAATCCAGACATTTTGGATATCTTTAATCTAGGCATTCAACGAACATGGTGGGCACATGGTGAGTGTAAATTTTTCCTGGTTGCTAATCAAAGGTTGGAAAAGTAAAGAGAGCTTTTGTGGGTAAATTGACAGAGGGGACAAGCTCAGAATTTTAATCACTTACTTTGCCACTTTTGAATATAAATTGCAGGTAAAATTAGATGGCCAAGAAAAGGAGGAAGTAAAAAAACAGAAAGTTTAAAGAAAAATTTAGTATCAAATTGGCAAGATTACTCATGAACACTGTGTAAAATGGATAATTGACCCTTAGACTTTGGCAAGTAGCTTTTGACAGCATTCCAAAGACTGGAAAAAGAAAATCATATGTGAGTGTGACAGGAATTCTTTTCATCCGCATGATAAAAACGTAACCCCCTGGGAATTTCCACGTCTCGAGCTCAGCTCCGTGGAAATTAACTCTCCCATGCGGGCCGGCATAAAAATCATGCTCTTGGAAAAAGGAATTCCTTAAAGAGAAATTGGATTAACTTACTTCCTAGGACTTGTTACTTGCTGGGACCCTTCCCCTGGAACCAAGGGATTATGCTAATGGTTGACCTGAACATCTTGCATTGCTAATGAATAGCCATTCCCATTTTGCTGTATCCGGAGCTTCCCAATAAAAACCCGGCTAAGCCACGCTCGAGGCTTTTTTCCTGGGATGAGAGGAATCAAGCCACGTGGCCCCGGATTCTTTCCCCCCACGTGTCTCAGTGTGAGATTCTTTCACGCATTCGGTTACGGTCACCACGGGTTCCGGCAGGTCCGATCTACCCCACGACATGTGAGCTTTAAAATGTTTTATTTTTTAGCACACAGTGAGTATGTATAAACAAGACAGTTGAATGAATTTGTTAATTGCATGTCCCAAACCCAGTAAAAATAATAGAAAGAACCTAAACAGCTATTTTGTTTTTGCTTTTGTTTTACTCCGTGACAGAACTGACTGTGAAGCTCAGTCACATCTCTACAGTTGTTGAGTAGTTTTTGTGGTAAGCATCTTCTTAATGGCCCCAGTGGTCATTTTCTTCATTTCTTTCCTCCCTAAATGCTGTCCAAAAAAAAGAGGGATAGCAATGAGTTTGAATAACAACTTTTCTGAATATACTAATGGGTTGTGATTTCCTACCCTCAGCATCCAGTGGTTATGTGATAAGATCAAATAGTGGCAGGTATATAATACTAAGCAGTTCAATTCTGTATTAAAAGGTTATTGTCATAAGTGATAGTGAAATCTAGAATTGAATCCCTAAATTCCTTGGAAAATATGTGAGCCCTTTGATTTTGTTAAATTAGCTCTTTCTTCTCCATTTCAACAAGTTATGTAATCTCATTTTAAAAGATTGCACTTTGCCTTATCAGTATTAAAATAGCCATCTGTTATGAAGGTGACATTCTGTGCTGTCTCCGTGGGGTCCTCTGGCCATTGACTTCATCGTCAAATTTCCAGTGCTTTTAATCTCCTCATTCTAATTGCTGTACTTTTGGATGCTGCCCCTAATTGGGACAGGCAGATGAAATGGCATGCATTGGGTGACTGACACAGCCTGTCTGAATATCTGTTCTTTTAAGCCCACACCATGTCACAGGCTGTCAGAAATAGTCTACTGCTAGGGCCTTTTAAAAATCATAATTAAAGCAGGAAATTCACCATTCAATTATAAGTTCATAAATTAGGATCTATATAAGAATCTACTCTCAGGACTCTATGTATAAGAGTTAAATATTCCTTTCCTCTCCCTCTGTTTTTTTTTTTAATTAATTTTTTGTTTAATTTTGGTTTCTAGATAAAATTGTTATTTGAATTCATCATATTCAAAGAGCTATATAATCTATTAGAAGCTAAATTTTCTGCTTTGTCACCAGTAAAGAATGTTTTCTGCTTTGTCCCCAAGTAAAGATTGTTGATGGATGGACTGCTGCTTTATATAGACAGGAAGAAGCTTATGTGGCTTATGTGTTTTAATGGGTGTGGGGGATGAGCAAGGATCAGGTGTGGCTGATAAATTTGTCAATACTTCTGAAATAATTCTCAGGATATATGATGATTATTGGATTTACAGCAGTCAGTAGTGAAAGGGGAGGGCATATCTAAATGCAAAGCAATTATACACAAATTAAATTGATTACAAGATGACCTAACTTAAAAGATCTCTAATTAAAGAGAAACTTCTAGAAAGTTTTGTAGTGGATTTTTTATTTTCTCCTCTCTGTTATTTCTTACAATCTTTCTCTCTTCTTTCTGTAGCCTAGCGTTTACTAATGTGAGTTTCAAATTTTTTCTTTGTATATTGGTTGTCTCACAACTCCAAGACTGTGAGAATTAAAAGAGTTACATAAGTAATACACTTGAACAGAACCATAGGAAAGGTTCAGTACGTATGAGTTATTATTAGTTACTTTTTAAGAACACCAATTCTATCACAGAACCTCTATTCCAGCTATGGGTCTTGACTTATACGTCTATAAAAAACTGTAGTAGAATTCAATAAGTTACTCAAAAAAATTAGAAGCAGAACTACCATATGATCCAACAACCCCTCTTCTGTGTATTTATCCAAAAGAATTGAAATCAGGATTTTAAAGAGATATTAGCACTGCCATGCTCATTGCTTCATTATTCACAATAACCAAGCTATGGAAACAAACTTATAGCCCTCAACAGATGAATAGATGAAGAAAATATGCTATAAGCAATGACGAAATATTTAGTTAAAAAAAAGAAAAAGAAACCCTGCCATATGTGACAACATGGATGTACCTGGAGAACATTCTCTAAAGAAGGAGAAGTTGTGAATGTTACCAGCCAATACTCATGGGACTTTGGGGGTGAGTTTCCAGCCTGGCAAAGGGGATCTGACTCGGTCACCACTAACACACACCACAGTTGCTTTCCTGAACTCACTGTGATGAAGAAATCAATCAGGCAAAGAGACTGAAGAAAGCTGTATTATGCGGGCACATGCACTCTTCAGATTCAGCTAATGAGTTTTGGGGGAAATGGCCCTTAAAGGTAAGAGTGTAACAATTTATTTACACAGAATTCAGGTACTGAAGCACTCAGCAACTAGCAGTTTAGTTATGGCATGGATTCTGTCATGGAGATCCCCTTTCCCTCAACAAAGCCATGGTGCTGTGGTATGAAATGACCGTGATCAGACTGACAGTGTTCTTTCTGCTTCTTCCTTCAGTAATTCTCTCACTCTTTCCTTGAGTTACATCATGTAATGGCTAGGAAAATGCTGGTTGAGAGCTGGAAGATGAAATCAGGAAGGATAACTCCCTGTAGCTAACAAATATTCATGTAACTAAACATGTTAGTTTTTTCTCTGGTATGAATCACCAACACCCCTATTTATGTATTTTATTTGGGATTATATTTATAAAATAACCCTGTTGGCAGAGAAAATCTAATGTAGGGTTGGATTTGATAAGTATTAAATAACACTCATTATCATCACAATAAACATGTACTTATTAGGGTGTTTCAATACAGAATAAGAAGTCCAAAGCACTAAATGTCGAAATGGTGCAGGGAAGGATTTATAATTGTTTTGCAATCACACAGAGATATTGTCTCCATGGTCATAATCCAAAAGGTATAAGCATCAGTCCGAGTAACTAAGTAATTATGTTTTTCAAAATTTCAAAGCAAATTGTATTTGATTGAAAATTAGTCCCTAGGCTCCTATTACTATAGTTACTATACTGGACAATACAAGGCTGAAATTGCAGATTAAAATATGTGAGTGGGGAAAACTGCATTATTCATATGAGGGAGGCCTTCCGAGTTCAGTTTCATGTGTATGCTTCCCTACGGGTAATGAGTTTGCTTTCATAGGATCATTATTAGGTCAGAATTTGAGAGTAAGTTCTACATGCATCTCCTATTTTTCCCAGAGTTCCCTCTGGGAGGCTTGCTGCTCTCAATTTCTTGAGGTACACAAGGAGAGGTGATTACATGGCAGATGAAGAGCCTATCAGCAAGAGGTCTGTAATTTCCTCGTATCAGCTCTGATCTTGTTTTGCGAGACCTACCTCCTCAAGTGTATCTTCAGGTATAGAGTAGGGCAAGATGTGACATAAGTGTCACTTTGCTGACCTACTCAAGAATCGTTTGAAAGTGTAGAACCCATTAGAAATACATTAGAAAGCAGCATTTTTGAAAATGTGTTGAGTAAGTGATCCATCCCCAAGGTCCCTGGTCAAAATATTTGGGTACCACTCTTTGATCCTTCAAATACATCACAATGCACAGAAGCATATTAAAATTTTTATCTAGTCCAGTGTCATCCTAACATACTTAACAACCAAGTCCCTTTTAACTTGAAACTCTCATTCACCCTTGATGGGACACCTGCATTTCCTAGAAAAATGTTTTCAGAAATGCTGGGCAACAGCAAGGAGTCTTTGTAAAAAGGACAAATACTTGGGATTACCTATTTGATACCGTAAGATCTTCCCATATCGCTTGTCTATTTCCTCTGATCCCTATTGGCCCTTGTCCTTGTATAGATAGCATCTTCATGTTTTTGAATGAAGAATATAATATGGGAAAAATATGGCCTTTTCAGACATACATTATGGTACTGTTCTGAGATACAAATAAGAGGACATCTATTTGTCCTATATCTGAGACTCTATCTGTATATCTTCCTTTGCTTTTCGCAAGTGAAAAATCTCAGGTACTAACAGGGCTAGAGGAAGAGGAAGAAAAGTCATATTTAGCATATTTTCTTTCCTATGATACCTAAGCAGTTATACAATATATATGCATATACTCAAATATACAGCCAAACAACCCCAGCAGAGTTGAAGTAGTGTATTTAAACGTTTGAAAATCAAAATCTATTAAATGAAAATGGAGAAAATATCCAAAACATTCAATAAAGCTTTTCCAACTGAATGTAGGGTTACCATGACAACAAAACTCAAAAAATTCCTCTTCTTCATATAAAGTTGCTGGGAAAAAATGCCCATGGTGGAAGCAGCATGGAGTCCTCAAATTTATAACTACTGAACAGAGATACAAAGAATCTCCAAAACATTTGATAAAGCTTCAGGGTGAATATTTTAATATTGTCCTTTTAAAAAGATAATGAAAAGTCCCAACCCATTTCCACACTACTTCATTTTTCTTTCATCTAAACCATTTTGAGGATTTCATGCTATTTCAAATCATTTTCTGTGAAAGGAAACAATTCGATTACAATGGTCTAAGGAGGAATATCAATAACATTGATCTTAAAATAGGTTTGGTGAATGCCAAGCATGACATGGAACGGGTCCCTGCACAGTTCAAGCAGCAGTTGCCAGACTGATGCTGACCCGGCACAGCCAGCATGACCCCATACTTCCTGCGTGTTCCTGGGGAACTTTTAGGTATGCAAAGACTCACACTACTAGAATAGATAGACACAAGACCCTAAATTGTCTTATTTTCAACCCTTGATGGGTTTCTTAGAGGGACAATATGTATGCCAATGTGCAGGTATTATGTGTATGTTTTCATCTCACATGCATGTCAACATATGTGTGTAGAAATTTGTGTGCATGTAAGCGCATTGTTTGTGAATATGTTCTACTCTACAGGTCAACACAAAGGAATGGTTTCACACAGGAATGGTGGCTTTAAAGTTTCCTCTCAAGGACAGTTGCTGTGCAGGAAATCAAGATAATGGATTTGCCAATATGAAAAAAGGTAAAATTTAGAAAGAAAAATTTTATCCTAACGATCTCACTAGGAAAGCTTTATACTCAGGTAACTGGTATCTAAATGGTCTGAGTAATATACTTCAGCAGGGATGCATCAGATCCTGGATATTATTCGTCATTTCCTGGAGGTAATTTATGACTAAACAGTGTGAGAAGTTGTTTTAAGTTAACCTACAGTGCCGTCGGGTTGATTTTGTTTGAATGTTAGTTGTCTTGCTACTGTTTTCCCCAAACCAAGCCTGTTTGCAATGAGTTAGTTCGCCAAATTGAGAGAAATGGTTCTTCATTTAAGCCTGTTTTTATTTGGAGTAGGGGAGCAATCCTATAATCTCTTCCTATAGTTGGTACCGAATTACATGCAAGTAACGTTGAACAAGGTTATTTTCCTCTGAGTAGATTGATCTGCACTGTAGTTCAGACAGACTTTCCTAAAAACATGCAGGTAGAAACTCCTTAGTATCCATTAGCAATGTGCTTTTGGAATTGAGTGTCCATTTTTCACCCCACACCATGCCAATTATTCCCCACTGCAAAGCACTCTCATTTTGCTTATATGAACACCCTAAGGAGTAGCATGCAAAGTGTGGACTAGACCACCACCATCCTCATCAACTGGAAACTTGTTAGCAGTTTAAGTTCTCAGGCCCTAGATCAGACTTAATATATCAAACACTCAGGGGGCGGGGCTCACAATCCTTTTAGTAATTTCTACTGGTTATTTGGATATACACTGATGTTGAAAAACCAAAGTTTTACAGGAGAGTATTTGAGAGGATGACAATGTTGATGGCATGGACAGGGACAACGGGCATCAGGAAAAAGGGGAGGAGGAACTAAAGGAGAAAATTTAGAATTTGAGAGTTGAAAAGGAATGTGGGACCACTGGATGACATCTTTCATTTCCTGTTTGAGCTACGCAGAGGTTAAGTAGCTTGCCCAAGGTCAGAAGTGCAGCCAGAAAGAGAAATAATATTTGCTGACTCCGAGATGAGTTAAAGTTGAATATCAAAAGAGAAATACAGATAGGATTTTTCATATTTGTGATGTATAATATGTCTGCTTTGGCCCTGTCACAGGTGATGTGAGTTCTGCTTCCAGAGAACACCCTGATGATACACTAAGATTTT
The DNA here is from genome assembly GCA_004026765.1 of Micronycteris hirsuta. NCBI lineage: Eukaryota > Metazoa > Chordata > Mammalia > Chiroptera > Phyllostomidae > Micronycteris > Micronycteris hirsuta. Next base: position 42,439 of record PVJI01007539.1, read on the forward strand.
ACTCCAGAAAAGCAATTTGGTCGCTGCAGCTATGAGTAATGGTGTCCTTTTCCTAACTCTGGAGAACTCAAAAGTGATCACTGTGGAGAAAAAGATGCCATGCAAGGTCCATGCTCCAGACTCTAACACCCTGCCATCACACAGACCATCAATACTGTGTAAGCATCACCAACAATACAGATACTACGTGTTTAAAAATAGGATCAAACTTTTTGGAGCACAAACTGTGGTAGCAGTGGTTCTTAAAATTGGGTAACTTTAGCATCACCTGAGGAGATTTAAAAATCCTGATACCCAGCTCAGATCAATTAAATTGGAACCTCTGGCAGTGGGACTCGTGCACTGGTGTTTAAAAAATTCTCCAAATGATTTCAATGTGCAGCCACATGGGAGAGCTAGAGTTCTCTGGCCTTGACCTTAAAGTGTGGTCCTTGGTTTGGCAATATTGGCATCACCTGGAATTTTTTAGCAATGCAGAATCTCAGGTACCACCACAGATAAATAAATGAGATTCTGTGTTTTAACAAGATCACAAGCTGATTTACATGCACATTAAACTTTGAGAAGCTCTAGCTTTCCTATTTAAAACTTAAAAGAAAATGAACTCGTTGACTGATACAGATAATTTTTTATATGCTGAAAAGAAGTAGGAAATTAAAAGTATTTAGAATCTCATCATTTTTATTTTTTGCATATCTGTATAAATATGCTATTTATACAATATATGCAGTTTGTATTTTATATCCATTATTCAGGTCATACTCTTTACACAGCTCACGTTTTGCCTTTTAGCAGTTGGGTTATTTGAGAAAATTTTCCTATGACTGATTGAAAAACTATTGGTAGAAAGTCCTACAATGTATTTATTATTCATATGCAATAAAAAACAATCAGGATTTGAAATTTACTTTTAATAGTTTGAAATAACCAATATTAAAGTATATTTTTAAAAATCCCACTCATGTCTGATCACAGTGGTTCACACTACTGATCCAGACCCCTTGTTTAAGTGAGCAAAAATACAGCGAGGAAAAACTTATGATGAATCAAGACAAAATAACCTCAGCTTGCAAATAACAGTAATGGAAAAATAATTTCCATTTGTTCCGTTTTGTTATTCACAACTATATTTACATGTCAAAAATTCTTAAAACAAAGCCATACATTAAATTTGTTTTAAAAATCAATCTACACCTTTGTAGAATGCAGGTGGAGGGGTTAATACTAAGCAGTGGTGATACAAAGAGTTTTATAAAGTCAAGCTTTGCATTTTTGTGGGTGGTTGAATTTTATGGGCTTCTAATATGCATCCAAGGAATTATGAAATGAAAGAAAGTTGTGCGAATAACCCTTTAGATGGGCTCTTACTGCTTCATCATGCTAAACATAATGTAAACTTTGGGCAGTGTGGGATAAGGGTGATGGTCAACAGAAAAGGGTCAGAGGATCATAGGATTTGGGGGTTTGTAAGAACCCCTAAGTCCTGGTTTGCTCATGAGAATCTAGGTTGCTGCTTGTTGTCATGGAGTAATTTTAACAGTGTTCTCTTTTACCCTTAAAAATGTCCTAATTTGGAAATAAATTATGTGTTTCTACATACAGAACACCTCACCCAACTTTCTCATTTTAAAGAGGAGGAAATTCTGAAGTCATTGACTGTATTATTCCTTGGTTAAAAGCAACCACAGCAACAACAAACAGAACTTGCAATGACTCTTTATTGTCCTCTGGATTAAGGGCAGACTCTAGCATGATACAGAGAGCCTGGTATGACCGGGGTCCTACTTACTTCTCAGTCTCTCTCTCTCTCCCCCTATACTTCTCTCTCACTTTTGCTCTTGTCCACTTCTCATTCTTATGTCATATATTTAGACATACACACCAAAGTAGTTATTAGTGCTCTTTTTCACATATTTCAGCTATTCTCCTATTTAGATACCAGATCAGATTAGACCTACCAGCTTCCAGGTGATGCCACCTGATCACACTGAGTAGCAAGGGCATAGATACTTTTTTTGAACCAGATGTCAGAAGTTTAAAATAATTCCATCTTGGAGGTCATGTATTTTTATGCGCTTTGTTTTCTGTAGGTATATCTTATTCCTTTATTCCCATTTTCCTTTCATTTGCATTATCTTTATGGGTTGTTTTTCAAACCTCAAAGTTTCCTTAACTTTTTTAAAGTGAGACATAAATCAATATATGAATGACAGACACGGTGCTGAACACTAAAGATCTAAGAAGTAAGGAGGCAGGGCCCCTGCGCTGAGAAACAACACCATCAGGAGGGACAGTCACACCAGTTTCTGCAGTTACAAGGGTACTTTCTTCTCCTACTCGTCCAATTTTCGTGAGAATGAGATTTCTCTAAATAGATTCTATCCTTCCTCTTCCTCTTTATTCACGCCGCCTCTGGAGAGATGAAATATCTGAGTGATTGGTAAATTGGGAAGAAGAAATTGGTTATATTTCGAGGGAGGGGGAAACCAGCTCTGCTGTGCCTGGATGGATAAGCCTCTCTGGTTTGGGGATTCAGTAGTAGGAAGGCTGTTAGCCATGCATGCTATGCTGCATTCTCCAACTTGGCTTTTATCAATAGTAAATAAAAGGCACAGCTATTTTGGCTGGCTGTTTGCGAGTGCTCTGTTATATTTCTCAGTTTGCTCAGAAAGTGAGCAAGGAAGAGCTGTGCTACTGGGGGGCCTCTTGATGACTCCAGCACCTGGTGCACTGACTGGAACAGTGAGAACTAAAAATGAGAGACTTGAAATTAGGGGAGCAAAATACACTCTAGAAAGTCTTTTGGTGAGGCAGGCCATTGTGACCTTTGGCAGTTTTCAGAGGTTTCTATTAGGCCAAGGGGAGTTTTATAGTTGTGCTGTTTGCTTTTAACTGCTGTGGCCTGAGGCAAGAGGCTTTAAACCAGTCACATGATCTTCTGACCTTGACTATTGACCGTAAGTGGGTGGCTATTATAAAAGTACTTGGCTGTGGTAAAGGTGTGCAGGGGGCCTGCATGAATACTGTGTGAATGGACTGGGCAGAGCCATGGGGAGCCTTGCTGTGGAACAGAGGGCCATAGAGGTCTTAGTGAATAAACACAGTGGAGGCAAGAATACAATCAAACTATGCATTTCTGATCTCCACGTGCAGACAAACAAGCAAAGGCATGGGTCTCAGAGCCTCAATGAGAAAGGGTTTCAGGCTGACACTACTGTTGCAGCTGAGGTAAAAATGCAATTATAGGAAAAGAAAGCCTTCCAGCCTTTAAGCGATGGGCGAACAGAATAGTATTTGCTGCTTTGAAACTGTAAGGCACCTGGCTCCTGAAGGGACCTTTGAGCACTAAGGAGTTTCAGGATTTAAATCGTCGGTGGAAGGTTTAGGGCAAAAGGGGCTTGACGGGCTGCCCCAGATTCCATGCTGTATCCAGGGCCAAAGATACAAATGGAGGGGTTACACTTAGATGTACGGGGTTTCAGGTGCTCAAGAGGCACCTCCCACATATGGTCTCAAGTTGGCTCTGGACTGGTTAATTCCTTGGAACCAGAGATATCCTCCTCAGGTGGCGCATTTTTGAAATTCAGAAAGCTGTGGTAAAAAAGACCCTGAAAATGCCTGCTCATGGGAGTGCACGGGTGCCGTGTCACGGGAAAGAACCCATGTTCACTTTGGAACAATGGAGGATGGACATGAAGAGTGTGTGATAAACTCTGAGGGAGAAGAAAACAAGCGATGTGATGAGTAAGTTTGTTACAATTTTAGGTTTCTAAATTTTGTTTGATAAATCCTATCTCTCTGAGAGGTGATAGAATTCATAGACAGACTCCCCCTCCAATGTCATGAATGCAATAGTGCCAAAATTAACCTCTAAAAGACAGATTTCTGGAGTTAAGTTCACAGGATAAGAATTCTGAAAAACAGGCATCTGATTGACTGACAACCAGGTGAGGTTGAAGCCAAGATGTTGTCCATCTGTCCTGTTTATTTGGTAATAGTACTGGATTCTGGGAAGATAATTTTGAAATGGTTCAAATTATTCATAAAATGAATTTCAGATTTTTGTGTATATATTTTATGTAAATAGATTTTAAAATTCTAGTTGTTTGGTGAGATTTCCAGTGGATTTATTTTGTTTGGAATTAGTAAGAGGTACTATAACTCAGTGGCTACAAATGCATCATATATTAAAGGCTGTTCTCTAACTTGGAAGTCTGGCTTGCTCTTCCTGGAGTCAAAGCGATCGAACAAATCGAGCAGACATCCACATTACCATTACATATATAGTATAATAAAAAGCATGCTGTGAGTTTATTTTAAAATTGAGTCTATGACTGCAGTCAGATTGCTCACTAAGGATATTAACATAGCTGCAAATCTATTCTCTGGAGAGATCTTTTGTATTTCCCTGGAAGATTCCACATCCGCTTCTTTGAATATCTGAATAATATCTCTGTGCATTTTCTTTCATTCTTTTCTTTGGTTACCAAATGCCTTCATTCTTAACCTATGCATCAATATTGTCCCTTTTCTAGTTGGTTAAATGTTTTTCAATTTGTTTCTTTGTATTTGAAAACTATGTGTTTCTACTTGCTCCCTGGCATTGATAAGAGCCTGTGGCTGGAACTGAATCTCTGGGTCTATTGAGTTTTGCTTAAAAGTACTATTAGGAATTAAGTGCTGACTCAAAGACACTAGAGTAGCAGCATTAAAAAACATTATGACAAATATAAACCTTACTGTTCCTAGTCCTGACGGACGGGTGTGACACAGTTGGTTGGGTGTCCTTCCCCTGCAAAGTGAAGGTCACTGGTTCAATTCCTGGTCAGGACACATGCCTAGGTTGCAGGTTCTGTTCATGGTTGGCAGGTATAGGAGGCAACCTACCGATGTGATCTTTGTTTCTCTCCCTCTTTTTCACCCTCCCTTCTCCTAGATCCAAATAAATACATATTTAAAAAAACTCGTATTGTTCCTTGCTTTTAAGTGTTAATCAGAGGCATTATAGTCCTTAACCACCAACAGCCGAACAGGATATTTTCGGTGCCTTTGCAAGCAGGAAGTAATCCTTTTCAGTCTTACAGGCAGTGGAGTCAGTGAGCTGCCTCAGCACTTTTGAAAATCACGGTAAGGGTTAAAACTACAAACTAAAAAAATATTTTTTTTCATTTTAACAAAATGTGCTTCTTTTGTTTCCTTAAAAATAATCTCCCACAACGATTATATCTAGGACAGACTTTGTAGCATTAGACCGTATGTACGACTCTTTTGTTATCCGTGCCTTTGTCTTTTGTTCTGACTAGGAGGGATGGAGCCCTGTAAGTTGCAGACAGGAAACTTAACCATTTTCCCCCAATTTTACTTAGTAAAGTGCTGCGGTTCATCTTTGTGCCCGTCTTGTCAGCAGAGGGGAAGTGCGCCCCTTTTCCAACAGAGGGCAGTGTGTATTTGCTAAAGAAGATCTCGTCCAAGGTCTGAGAAGCTGTCCTCTACAAAGAGCAGAAAGGACACTAGGAAACAATTTATTTTTTCAATTTCCCTTCTGTTGCTTCAACTGCAGGTGCCATTTTGGGGGGTGACAGTTATTTTTTAAAAAATCTTTTTCTTCCCACATATCCCTGACACCCAAGGGAGAAATGAAGAAAATAAAGGCAAAAAGCGTAGAAAGAGCTTTAGGCACCATGACCAAGGTATTACAGAGACCTGCCTGTTGCTATCCCAGCCCCTCTTGGTCCCTTTACACAGGCTTGCGACCTTGGCAAAAAGAAAGGACCCATGATTGTCCTTGGCTGTGTCAGTGTTGGGATTCCTTTTGTACATTTTCTGTGTATTTTGGGTAATTTTCTTGACAGAAAAGCAACGTGGTGTAAAATGTAATACAAAATTTGTCATTTGTAGGTTTAAGCGTTAGTCTCACATGAGATGCTCAGTTGCCGGTCTAAGGTGAGTTCTGTGGCTACCTTCTTAGCTAGGAACTATTATGGAATTATAGCTGGTTGATGTAAGGAAATGAATATTTATTAAAAGTTTATTTTTTGTCTGAAATTACAAACCTTATATAATCTATTACATTTAATTTTCTTGGCATCTTTAAGGGGTGGACATTATGAATAGTGTTCAACTGAGGAAAAAATAGGGTCGGAGAGGCCAAGCGAGCTTCTCCAATCAGAAAGCAGCAGAACATGGAATAGAACGCGGGGCTCTCTGATGTCAAAGGCTAGGTTCATTCTAAATCTTCCAGTTTCTAAAGTCTTCGCTGAACCTTTGATAAGGGGCTGGTTCTGGAAACTCTTGAGTATTCATTCTATTTTAAGTTAGAACCACAGAAAACCTTGACTCAACACATTGAAAACATTGACATATGTATGAAGAGTGGTCAATCATTCCTTCCTCAGCTAACTTTTTAGTAATGTTCTTTTTTTTTTTTAACTTTTCTTCTGTGTCTAGATGAAAAACCATATAGGCGAAAAAGGCTTTAAGCTGAGCAAATTGAGGCTTCACAAATGGACATAGAGGTTATCTGTTTATATAGTTTGTTTGTGGAAGAATTATGATTTAAACCCATGTATGTCTGGCTCGAAATCTTAACCTTTTTCTTTCAGGTTTCTGTATGGCTAGGGAAGCAATGAAATACTAAAGGAAAGGGAATAGATCGCTTGAAAGGCTGCTTCTAAAAAAATACTATCTTGGGGACCTGGAAGAATCAGTTAAAAAGGAGGCCAGTTAGTAGAACAATTGAACATGCTTGAGAAGGAAAGCTAGTGTGCAAGTGAGGCACAGACCAGAGGGACTCGAGCTTCAGAAAGAAATCAGCATGATCTCAGACATCCTCCTCAGACAGCAGACCACTAGACAGCATGGGTGCAGATTACATTAGCCTCTCCGTTATTTGAATTTCTTTCCCCTAAACACAGCAGCCTGCCTTTTGAAGGATATTCCTATTGTCACAGAAAGCCTCTTGTCCTTTCCTTTCCATTTTTTTCATAATGAGTAAACACAGAGGTCCAGTCAGTCAGAGGTGGAAGCCAAACACAAGTGTTTTCAAAAAGCTCTGAAATAAACACTGAAGAGCTGTATTTCATAACCCTACACAAAACTGACAGTAGCCAGCTGTTGTCTGAGCTAAACACCATCCTAAAGAGCCAAGAGCCAGGAGGCAAAAAAGGAGAAAGGGAAAATAACTCCTCTCTCAGGAACTGCAGATGACAGATCAGCCAAAAAAAAAAGACCCCGGAGGAAACAAAAGTCAATGAGGCAAAAGTCCTTGCAAATGACCCCTTGCCTGCTCTCCTTTACCAGTCCAGAAATCATCTACCCAAATGGCCTTATATTCATGAAGCGTTTAAATGCAGTCTTTTCCATCACAATTCTATGTATTTGTTCTGAATCTTGCAATAATTATATTTCATATCACCAATTTCCCAAGATTTAGGGTTTTTTTTTTCTCCTACCTTCTTATCTTTTTTTGTATGTTTTTGCTTTCCCCAAATATGGAAAGTAAGAAAACCTTTACAACCTCCTCCTTTTTTCACTCTTATGTGTTCTATGGTCAGAAGAAATTTCTCAGGCACTCAAAGGCTTTCTAAGCTAACCCTGTGTGCTCCTCCTCTCAGAAAATAGAAAGTTGCTATTATTTGAAATGAGTCCTGGTTGGTGATAGCAGGAAATCTGAATAGGAATTTGATTTGGCCCAAGGTAAAGCAAAACTAATTTTAAAGCTGTTTGATCTAGTAGAAAGTAGAGATGTATCTTATGCAGCCATTTTATTTAACAAAACACCATGAAGTTTACTTTCTGGGGTGGTATGTATAAAGGTATTCCTGGGAGGTAACATGGAAATTGTTTTAAAAGTTAAATTATAATAAGGCATCGTCAGTTTGAATCATTCCTGTGATAGAAAATAGAGACTTATTAGGCCTTCAAATGTGGATAAGAAAGGGTACGTCTTCAAAGAGTGGGTCTACAACATGGTAAAAGACTGTGCTCAGTGCAGACTATGACCCTCACGCCATAATCCTTTGGCAACTCTGGCCAAGGAATATTCATGAGGTGTTATGTTGACTTTCAGGTCCATTACTATTTTATGCTCTAGTCCAGTCACCATATAATGTCTTTAAACCTTCAATATAAGTTTATTATGTGTATCCACCTTGTGATGGTGATGCTTTGAAGGGTGAAGTGGAAGGACAATAGCCAAGTGAAATAACAATGTGTCAGAAAGTGGAGACAGGCACAAGAGCAAGGACAATGAGAAAGTACTGAGAAATCTGTGAGTGCAGAAACTCGTCAAGAGAACTGATGAGAACAATGAGCCCAACCCTCACCCCAAATCCATAGATGTTCTGAGAGAGGACAGACCATACCACAATATATGGAAAAAGGAATCAATTCATTTTTATTATTAAGGATAAAAATGACCTCTGAGGGCTGTAGATATCTAATTATATCTGTTTGCCCTTTAATGTTTAATTTGGTTGAATTTTCTATGACAACTTTTATTATTTTAGCTTGACATGGAGTTGTTTATCAACTTTGTGTGTTTGCTCTGCTGAATGTTGATCTAAATTAGGTTGGGGCTTAAACGTGAGGTAATTTTTAGTTTTACAATCATTTAATTTTCAGGCAGATATTTAGCCCCTGTTTTGCATTTTTACTTAGAAATATTGAATAGATTTTTTGTTTTAGTGAGAAATATACACAAATATTCACTTTTACATACTTTCTAAATAAAAAATACTGCTTTTGATAGTCATAGATTGATGATTTACAAATTTCCATCGTTGTCCTCTCACTCATTTCTTTTCCAGAATGTGCATGCTTCCCATAGTACAAGGTGTTAAAAGATAATCTGAGGCATATTAAATAATTTAAGAGTTTGAGCAAAAATTGATTTGAATCAGGCAGCATTTATCTAATCTAGCAGATAAAAAAGGAGCTCCAAGAAGCTGTACTAAATGAAAAACTTATGTAGGAAGAAGGAAGCAGGAACAGGGAAGCCATCCTAGGCAAAAGCTGGTTGATTAATACAAAGTTACTTTCTTTTAGGGGATGACGGGCGTCTGTCAGGCAGGTTACCTAACTAGTGTTGATCAGGTGATTCCTGATTGACTGGTTTGATATTCCATTCCCGAGAGAGCTGAAACTGTAAATTGTCTTGGTTTGGTGACATGGAGATTAGCATAACTGATTTCATATTGGATCTGTTGTTCTGTTTTTTAAACACAGGTATACATCATTTGCTATCACTGTGAAAATCAATAAAAGGAAGAGCTTTTCATTTCTCAATACCAGTTAGTATAAGGACAAAAATGATATGAAAATGGAAAAAGTAAACCATTTTGTTGTGCTCTTCGGGTCCTGCTTACCAAGCGCAATTTTTTTCCCTGAGAAAAATCATTTGGATGTGCCTTCCTTTTTTGCTTACTCTGTTGGTCCAAACTCTTCATCATGCTTTATATGTTAACACATAGTTTTATTTCTTCCCCAGTTATGATAATAGAATCAGTCATTGACACCAACCAGTCTTATGATTATTTTCATTTGAACATATTCTATAAGTTGTCAAAGGAGGTTATTCTGACTTGTCCGTATCTGTTAGATTTGTTTATTTTGTACTGAAATATTTACTTGCTTTAATTTTATTTGTTTAATATTTCCTTGGCAATTTCCATTTTGGGTTTGGACATACCTGGTATTTCCTTTTTGCCATTTATCTGTCTCTAGCTTTAAATTTTTCAGTTTCCAGTTCTGCTTTGGGTTAGCAGAACAATCAGACCATGGTGACTGCTAATCCCTACTTTGTATAGCTAGCTTTCCAGGTATCTTATTCCTGGCACATCTACCTGAACTGTTCCACTTTTTTTTCACGTGTTCTTTCTTGGGTGTTCATGCCAAGGTGAAGACTCCTTTGTGTGTCAGAGGTTGATCTCATTGTTTCCTGTCCATTGGCATTTCTCACCAGCATATCACTCATCTCTCTGGCTGTGGGTGGGCACTCTGCCTATCTTGTACTTGGCTGTGTTGTTGCTGGGCAATTCTGACTCCTGCACGTGCCATTGGTCTCTTGTCTGGAACATTGAGGTCACCTGTGCAGTACTGGCAGGAACCTCCCATGTGACTGTGGGCAGAGTTGCTTAGGGTAGAAGGGTAAATTTGGCTCTGTTATCTTCATAAGGTATATTAGGGGTAACTATTCTTTCAGAGCAAGCAGAGAGGCAGAATCCTTTTGAATTATATTGCATGTCTTACCCACTGGAGTGACTATTTTTCTGGTTGGATAGTGCTGGGTTGGAGCTATGTATTAGAAACAGGGATAAATGAAACATATTCAAAGACAAATTCTTATAATGCTTTATTCTTTGCAGGCCCAGTTTGACCAACAGGTAGAATATGATTTCTGAAACCTCAATGTGTAGGAACAATCCACTTGCTCTATAGTTAGGCTGATCATATATTATAGTTTTCCCAATCTCTCACCTATTTTCTCTGCATTTTGGCCATTTACCCCAGGTTTTCTATTTTTAAATAAATTCATATTATTGATAATTACCTAAATAAGTTATGATATGATTCAAAATTACTAGATATATGAAGAACCAGGAAAATGCAACTACATTAAAAGGAATCATAGGCCAAGGTGACCAGCACATACATACATCAGTATATTTGTGGCTATAATGTAAAAATCAAAATAAAATGTCTGAGAAAGTTGTTACAAATTTTTCTTTTCTGATTGAAGGAACATATGCTTGTAGTCTAGGAAATCAAGGCACCAGAAGGCACTAAAAAACCTAAAAGGTCCCTGACATATCCTCTCCATATACTAGCCCTTTTCCCAAGAGACAAGCAATGTTTTTCTTTTATTTTCTGTAGTTATTTAGAAATTTATGTGATGTTTATCTTCTACTTCCTTGTATTGATATTTTGTTTTTTAATTTTTAAAATTTAAACACTCTCCTGAACTAAGCCATTTATGTCAATTATTATAAAACATAATTAACAATTATCACTAAATGTATGTGGAATGAATGAATGAATAAACACATATAGTTTGTTTAATTCTGTGTCTACTTCTAAATGATATAATTAGGCAAAAGAGGTGAGATATAAAAAGTAATCATTAGCCATTATTATGGTATTTATGGAGTTAAGTTTCTTGCTAGAAGTCAAAATTGACAAATTCCTTGGTTAATACCAGGTTCATTCTAGTTGCTCAGTTAACTAAAATAACCACAGTCTAATTATTACATACTTTTATGGGTCAGCTTCTTGATAATAGGGGTTATCAGTGAATCGTGGTTTTAACTTCATGGGCTTTGAAAACTTAATGGCTTTTCATCCCTCTCTCTTTCACCTGAAATCGCTTTAGCTCTTTGTTGGTCTGTACAGTGTAGAATACTGAGCCTAAGCAACTAGATTCAAGTTTTAGTTCTGTTGTTTACTGACTCAGTGACTTTACTAAAATAATTACATTCAACTGTATTTTCTTCAATACATAAAACGATACGAGGCTATTGTAAAGATTAGATGGGAATTAAATGTGATTTTTATTAATGTACTAATAAATTATACATATACAGTACAAATGTGTACTAGGAATTGGTAGTATGGTAATAAGAGATAACCTGTTTTTTTTTTTTTTTAAAAAACAAAAACATTGAGAAAGTTCTCATTTTGAGTTCTAATTGTGGTTGAGGGTTGGAGAATTTCCCTTTGGTATAATTCCTAGATGTAGCATCAGAATTGTCATTACAGAAGTATTCATAGGTGGCTTAGTGAGCACCAAACAGCTCACACTACTGGAAGAAGTAGGCTGAATATATAGAAGGGGCAAAGTTGTAGACACTGTATTTCTGAATGAAAATTGTAGATACCATCCAGCCATAATCCATATTCACTGTTAACAGTTTAGGACAGGATTTACTAAGATTAGTAATAAAATTGAACATGAAAATAGAGCCTTATAACCTATTGTTAAGAAAAGCTGTTTTCCAAGCTATTTGATAGCTCTCTGGTCAGATAGAAGCAAGAATGTGTATTCATATATACCAAAAATTCTATATTTTCATTATTCCTTAAATTATGAATTTATTATTAACACAATATTTAATATATTAAATTTTTATTATAAAATAATGCATTATTGAAACAAAATATTCAAATAACATAAAAGCATATAGAATAACATGTCTGCTATGACCTTAATGTTCACACCTCCCCCAAATTTATATATTGAAACCTAACCTTATTGCAATAGTATTTTGGGTTGGGGTCTTTGGTAGGTGATTAAGTCATGAGACTGGAGGCCTCATGTGTAGGATTAGTGTCCTTAAGAAAGAGGCACCAGGGAGCTCCTTCCTCCCAAATGCCATGTAAGATTACAGAGAACCAGGAAGTGGGTCCTCATGAGACACTGATCTACTGGCACCTTGACCTTGGACTTCCCAGTCTCCAGACTGAGAAATCAATTTCTGTTTATAAGCTACTCAGTCTATGGTGTTCTCTTATAGCAGCCTAAATGGACTGAGACAATGCAAAAATCCCTTTCTTAGCCTCCTCTCTCCACTCTCCTTTGCAGAGGTAACCACTGTTAATATTTTTAATATTATAAACTTCATTTCTATGAATTTATATGCACATATATGTCATATGATTTATAGACATTGGCACCGTCAAATAAAAGACTGTTCTGTATTGTTTCCTTTCCTTCTTTCCTTCTTTCTTTCTTTCTCTTTCTTTCTTTCTTTCTTTCTCTTTCTTTCTTCTTTCTTTCTTTTTCTTCTCCTTTTTGTAAAAAGAGCCCAGATTGTCAAATCAAAGCATCCTTAAATTCAAAGTGCTGTTTTACTAATTACTAACTATGTATGTAAGCTTTAGCATATTTCTTAAATTTTCTAACCTCACAATTGACTCAATTATAAAATAAAAATAAAAATACTGTGCAAAGTTACTGTAAAACATAAATTAGGTGAGATTTGCAAGTTGTTGAAAAAGTAAATGAAATATATATCTACTAGAATAATGGCAGGAACTATGTGTTAGTCCCATCATTTCTCCTTGGTTCTCATTAGTTTTCTTTTCTTTCTCTGCTGATTACCATTGTGTTAAGAATAGACCACCATCTCCTTGAAAAAGCTGTTGAGTCTGTAGTATTAAAGATTATCAGGGTGGAGTTGAAAAAGAAGACTCTAATCTCCTAACTGACAGAAAGTTGGAATTGGGCAGATGTAAATAGGCCATCTAGGGCAATATTTGCTTCTCTCTCCTCTTCTTTTTTGAGGAACGAGTTGTTTAAATGAGATGTAACCAGAGTTGCTGCTGGAGTGTGGGGGCTGTGGACAGAGTAGAGTCTTACTGCTCAGTCCCCACTTTTTCTGAAGAATCTAAAGTGCCTCTTGCAAACCCTACATTAATTCAAAAAATGACCCATCTCATCCAAATTCTTTCATTTGTCTGATTAAAAGTGTATTTTAGATTGTTCATTTACAAGTCAGACAGAGGTCAAAATTTAGGACATTCAGCTTGATTGAAAGTCATCACCTTTCAAATTGAATACGCCACATCTTGAAAAAATGCATCAGTAGTTTCTTGGTCTGCAAGTGTTCATGATCTCTAGGTCTGCAGTTCAGATTCCAGGACAAGAGGGAGTAGCCAGTGACCCCCTCCAGAGGTTTATCAGAGGCACCTTGATTTTAGACTGGCATATAATCTTTCAGAGAAACCGTTTATTGCTTCATCTTCCTGAATAACGTGGACACTGTCACTTAATTAACTCACTGTTTGACTGCATGTTTAAAACTGTCAGGTGGGAAGTAAATTTAGTGCTGTCTTATGATTAATAAAATGCTAACATCTTGTTTTGTGAAAGCCATGCAGTTGGCACCTGAACAAAAGCTGCCAGGTTCATTGATTGTTGTTCGGCTTATAATTATATGAACTGGCAGGGAAAATAACTATTTATTTGTTCTTTTTATATATTTCTAAAGCATGTTAATACATGTGTTTTTCGGCCGTTAGTGTGGTTATTTAAACTTACAGAAGTATATCATATCTTAACAAATGAAATGAATTATTGTGTCCTTTGTCCTTTAATAGGTATATTTTGATAAAGAGAGATGTATTAGAGTCCTAGAATTGATAATTGCATATTTATTGAGTGATTATTCATGCTAGGTACAGATAGGCTCATTTACATATGTTGTTCCAACTGTACAATAATCCTGAGAAATAGGCATTGTTCTTCCCATATAACAAATAAGGAAACAAAGCTCTAAAATGTTTACTTATTTACACAAGGGCACTTATCTTAATATTTCCAAAGATGAGTTTGAAATATAGGAGTTTCATGTCTAAATTCAGTATTTCTGTTTATTGTAATGTGACAATTGCTTTGATTAAATCCTGTGAAATTGTTATGCTTTTATAGAAAATATGCTTGGAAATCTTGGTCACTGTTCATTTTTCCTCCTGCTTCATGATCTCTCCGCAAAGAGATTTGTTGAGGGGAGTCCCAAGACCACTTCTTTGGTGATTTGCTAAAAAGATTTACAGGACTCAGTGTATAGTGACAAACTTAGTTAAGATTTATTACAGTGACAGAATGAAAAGCAAGCTAAGCAAAGGAGAATAGTGTTGGGCAAAGTCTGGAGGAAACCAGGCACTAACTTCCAAGAGCCTTCTCCTAGTGGAGTCACAATAGATGCACTTAATTCTTCCAGCAACAAAGTGTGACAGTGTGGGAAGTGTTTTTTTTTTTTTTTTTTTTTTTACCTATGAAGCTCATTAAAGACCCAACACCAATGTTTTGATGAGTTACTCACAAAGGTACTTTGATGAGTTTGTGCCAAAATTTCAGACTTCCATAGGTACTAGGGAACAGTTTACCAGTCAACTTCCCAGATGCCATCCTAGGGACAATTTTGCAAGCCTTTCAGTGAAAAGCAGTTTCAGGGCTCCTATGTTAATTTTTTTTTACACAAGTTTGAAACGATCTCATTGAATGACCCCAAGACAAAATATTTTGTCATTTGCCATTCTTGAAATTGAATCAGGAAAAGAGTGAGGTTCATGCCTATTAGTGCTGAGAGGGACATAATACATGTCAGAATTATGCCAAAACATTATTCACTAGGTGATGTATTCATTCCTTCCTCCATCTAATTACCTTCAAAGTATTTACTGAGCACTTATTATGGTATAACATGGCAGGGAATAATGATGAAGATCACAAGCTCTGAATTCAAATGGGTTTACATGTTAGTTCTGCCACTGGCAAAGTTTATGACCTTGGGCAAGTTTCTTAACTTTTCTGTGGTCAGATTTTCACATCTGTACAACGAGGGTTATAATAGTGCCTACTCTATAGGATTAGGGAAGATAAGAGAAGTTAAATAGGCTTTCTGGTACATGCTAAGTGCATAATCAAGGTTAGCTCCTACTGTTATGTTCTACAGATTGTGCTCTTTCTGGATAGGCAATGATGAATAAGACAGATAAGTTGCCTGCTTATAGTAAAACTTCTAGCCTAGTGAATGATAAAGACAAAAAAGCATGAAATTATTTTAGAGAGTGATAACTTCTTCAGTGGGTAAAATTGGGGTGCTATGAGAGCACATAGGAGAAAACTGATTCCAAATTAGAGGAAGCAAAGTAGAGGTCAGAGAGAAGGGAGAGGGAGATGTTGAAAATGGAGAGAAATTACACCAGGCCAAAGGAACCTTATGGGCAAAAGACATTGAAATGGAAGTGGGAGGAGAAAAGAGATGATTGTGTATTTGAATAAATTAAAAAATAAATAGTATGGCTGGAGGAGAAGGGAACTTGTGGAGATAAGAAGGGAGCACCATATAAGGCAGTGCCTGAGCATGAAGAGTGCTTGGAGGACTGAACTTGGCGATAGCACCCTCTGGAAACACAAGTCATCAGGATCCTAGTGGAATTTTCTTCCATACGTGTGACTCCCTCTTGGAAGATTGCATTGTCAATTTCCCTTTATTACAAGATAGTGATGACGCATCTCTTTCTGCAATCCCTCTCAGTACAGATCAGAAACATTCTGGGACAGGGTTGAGGCAATTCTAGGGGTCACGAACAACAGATCAGACCTGTTTCAATTTGCCTTACATGATGAGAATTCTGGACATGAGAACAATAAAAGGAAAGAGTGGGGACATTTGGTTTTATTCATGCCTAACAAAACTGGTGAGGGAAACCACCTATAAGCAGTGATGTGTCAGTGCTCACCTATCTGCAACACATTTAATCGCCCTAGATGAGAGCCTAATGGACGGTTAGCACTTGGCTTTAGGGGATGCTTTAATTCCATGGGTTCTTTTGATCTCCTAAAATTTTGATTGATGGTTTATTCCATTTTCTCTCTGTATGCTTATTTGTTTTTGCCTTATTTTATTTTCTTTTAGAATCATGCTCACACACAAATACCTACAAGAAATGATTTATATTGAAAGTACTAGCCATAATCAAAATGATATGTCATTATTTGTGGGCTAAAGAGGAGTGAAATTATTATATGGCTGCTGCATTTTACTTTGGTAATATTGCCACTTGTCTGTAAGATACATTTTTCTATTTTGTTCTAAGTAAAAATGTCTCCTTAACCTAATTTTACACAACATATAGCCATTAAACCAAAATTTCCAGTTGCATTTTACACGAGGCCACTGCAGTACTTCTTAGGCAAAAGGGTTCCCACCTGGGCTCTGCATTTAGCAGGATCATCTGTTTTTGTTTGTCTGTCTGCCTCTCTCCCTCTCTCTTTCACACATACAAACACACACACATACTTTTATTGAAGAATGCGCATGCTCCTCTGTTACTTTAAATCCAGCACTCAGTTGACATAGAGAAAGAAGCCTATAATCCTGAGCATGAATGTTTCGTTCAAGCCAAACAGGGTAAAGCTTCTCCATATCTTTTGCCCTGTTTCTTTGAATAAAAGGTGACTGAGTCTAAATGTAGTGAATGTTTGTGGGTCAAACTGCTGCCAATATTGCAGATGGTCCCTGCTTCAAAGAGTGATAAGGATTTGAGGAATGGAAGCACTTTTATAGATAAAAGACAAATCAATTTGTGTCAAATCTTCCTCTGTTAGCATGAACATGAAAGAGCTTGTGTAATGAAATAACTTTCTCAGAAATATAAATGTCCATTTCCTTGCTTTTCTTCTTCTTCTAATGCATTTTCCCAGAAGTTCTCATGAATTAGCACAACACTGGCGGCTAGAGAACATGTCATAGGGCTAACTCTTGGTGTCTGACAGGGTAGCCAACTGCCATGGTAGCTGCTAAAATTAATTCAAATTAAATAACATGAAAATTTGGTTCCTTAGTTGCACTAGCCCTATTTCAAGTGCTCATTTACCACATGGGGCTAGTGGCCAGGGTACTGGACGACAGAGGTATGGAATAGTTCCATCACTGCCGTCTCGTCTTTGGGCCATAACCCGTCTTGATGCATTGTGCGATACTTCAGTTCTTTATCAGTGCTGTGCCCTGGCAGCTATATGGACATTGACTACTAGAATTATAACAACTATAATTAAATATTTAATTTTAATTTATATGTTTGAAGTATTTAGATAAGTGTTACATCTGCCTTCATTTGTACTTTGTCTCTGAGCCCTGTGAATAGCAGCTGAGATTTATGTGTCCCTTGTCCTTTCTGTCAGGAATATTAGCTTTTGGGGGCCATGCTCCACTGCACTATTCTGAAATGTTTGGCTGTGTATACACCAGATTTATGAAGATGATGGGTGGAAGCATTTCACATCCACTTGAAACTATATAACGCAATATTGGGTTGTACGGCCCACCCAATGTATACTTTTAATGTTAATGATAAACTTTAGTGACCTGAATCTTAGTCATCATGCTAAGATATCATGGCATGGCTTAGTAAGGCAGATGTTATAGCAGTGCTTTAGAAGCCTGCTAATCTGACTTCACACTATAAACTTTCATTTTAGGGACGGTGAATATCATGAAATTTAGAAATGAACAAAAAGATACCATTTTATTTACTAATTTGATTCTCTCACTTCCTCTCCAACACTAAACACACACTCACACCAAATTATTCCTCTTCTGTAATGGAAGGAGATATGTAGCTTTAGCAGTGGCTGGCTGACAGTCACATGATTTTTCTTGCTTTAACTGATGCTGTATAGACTTACCCTAACAGAACACCTCAGTATGTGACCTTTGTTAGAGACACTTTTTCGTGGAAATATTAATACCAAAAAATCTGAAACTTTTGTTTTAAGTAATGAATCTTTTTTGCTGTTGTCATCATTATTGTCAAAGCTCCAAACATCCCCTCCATGTTATTTAAGGAAACAGGTAGTATGTGATCCTTTTTTAGATTTTAAAATCCCCTGCAGGCCTACTTTTAAACTTTTTTTTTTTTTTTCCAGAGTGAAAAAGTAGAAATAAACTCTTCTTGTGCTTTCGTAAAAAGATGTCCAGCTATTTCAAGATATCCGTGGAAGCTAGCAAAGGTGGTCAGTAATTGCATTACTTGTTTATATTCATAACTCAGACTTTTGGTATTGTTTATGGCACATTTTCACACAAGGCTCATTTATTCTCAGACTGCTGAATCACAAAGCATCTGCTCCTATTAGAAGCACAGCTATTTAACTTACTACTGATTACCTCATAAGTACATAATTTCTCAGTCATAGTCATCTTTAATGGCAGGAAACTCTTCATATAACCTGCCTCTCCATGTGGCAATATTTTGACATCATTTGTCTATGTTTATCATTTCTATTAGAAGAACCACTTTTTTAAGAGGGAAGAGGTACTTAATGTGTCAATTCAAATCAACACTGGGTCAACATTCTCTTAATATTTAAGATGGGGATAAAGAGCATTAGAACTGTCATAGAATTTGTTTTGGTGGTGGAATGAAGGTGAGCTAGAAAACTACTAGAAAATAAACCACTTAATGATAACCTTAATAAGAATTATAGCACTATTGCATTAACTTGACAGGGCAACACTTTTGTAAAGCTATAATTCATCTCCTTGTTCTGAAGTAATTACAGGATGATAATGATTTTGCATTAACTGTCCATTGTGATACAAATTTTGGGTCCATGGCTTCATTAATTACAAGCCTCTGTCTATGTCAGATTGTCTGGTTTTGTACTTCTGTGCATGAATTGTAAGGGACCTTCAAAAACTTTGCTTGTATTTCCTCAAATGTGGCATATTGGTCTTTCGATGACCCGGCAGAAAGGCTGAATCCAGGTGATGCTACAATGGCAGTCCGCCCTCAAGTAGCTGAGGCACTGTTTGGTGGGAGCTGGGAGGTCTTTGGATAAGAAGGACAGGCCCTGAATGATAAGGGACTTCAGATGTTCAAATTAATCTAGTTTTAGAGAAAATGAAATGTTATGGTGAACAATATCTTTGAAAATCAGAGTAATCTAGGTTTCGGTCCCAGCTCTGCCACCCGAGCGCCTGTAGATTGGAGAGCACAGAGCATATGGAAGACACCAGTTGGCAGCGGTGGTTGTTTTTATTGTTAATGATAGTATTAGCATTTAACTCCTGGCACCATCTTCCCTTCCACAATATGCTGCGTCATCTTGTGACTCAATCTTTTAAACCTTTTTTACTTCCTACTCGGAGGATAATAACACCCACTCAGTAGGGTCAAATGAAATGAAATTGAAATTTGGAATCTAGCAGATGACAGACAGTAACTTGATGGCTTGTGCTGGATTCAACTGTGTGGTTCTGTTGACGATCAATTCTTGACACTAGCCTATATGTTTTATTCCTTAAACACCTTGATGTTCACATGGGAATATCCACTTTTTGTTCAACCACATTGTGGAAATATTGTGAAAAGTGCGCTGTTGATGACATAAGAACTCAAAAAATCTATTGAATGATTCTGGAAAAGTTTTATTCTTTTTTGGAATTCCTTTGGGGTTTGGTAAATGTAAACTAGAATGAGAAATACAAAAAAGAAGAGATAAAAACCTTAACTTTTCAAAATCCACAGATGAAAAATATTATACAAGGGCAACAAATTTCATTGTTATCAGTTATTTATTGATTCTTAAAATCAATAGTAATAAATATCCTTGAGGCTGCTGTGTAACATGAGCTCAGAGGCTAGGGCAATGGCAAATAAAAATGTAATAAGTATGATTGACATTCACTGATTCTATTACTTAACAAAACCTTTATAACAACAGAAAAATACTTTTTACAAGGGACTAAAAGTATCACCTTGGTTTGAAAAAGTATATTTCTCCCCATGGAAATTGGCTGTGAACCAAAATAACACACACTTAATAATTATCATTTACTGAGGGACCAAAATGTAATGATGCCTTTTACTTCTAAACCCTATGGCAAACTTGCAAGGCAAATTCATTATCCCTATGTTCCTGATGAAGACATTGAGTTTGGGAAGGGTCAAATAATGGCCCAAGAAAAATTTCACAAAGCTACTAGGAGTAAAAGTTATGTTTAGAGTGCTCTAGATGTCACTTTTACCAGGCCATTTGTCATCCTGACCATAATGACACATTAATATATCCTCTTATTCAACCAAGTTGCAAAAGTTCTATTCAAGCACTCTGTACTTGCCTTTAAAGGAAGAGACAAGAACGGGTGTGGATTCTTGTGTATGGAGTTACAGATTAAGATGAGTGGTTCTTGATTTGTGTTTTCAATCAACTTTTGTGTTGGGCACTGTGCCAAACATTGAGAATTAAAAAGAAAAAAAAAATGAAGCACATTTCATTACCTTCCAGGACTCACAGTCTAAGACAAGGATAACAAATCGCTGGTCCAAATACCATTCTTCTCTCTTCTAGTTCCAATAGTAGATATAGCTTGGATGCAGGTCAGTTAAGCTTCTCAACAATTATTTCTCAACAGTGATTCCAGGCAGTCTCTAGCCATTGATTCAAATTAGCACACAACAGAATTAAACTCATTTGCTACTCCTCTTTTAGAGAACACATATAATCAGTCACTTGCAATACACTGCAACAGGAATGAATTGTGAACAGTTGTATCTGTAGTACTATGGACTACTATAGACTCTAAAAAGAAAGATGATCGCCTCTAATGCTGGAGGATGGGAGACCAGAGGCAGAAACAGCTTCACACAGATTTTTAATCTGAAGGGATGGTAGGAATATGAAAAGGGATGAGACAAACAGTTTAGGTAGTGGCCAGATTATGGAGGAACTTATAGGTCACCCTGAGAAGTTTTGAACCTACCCTGTAGGTTAAGGTTTTTAAGGTTCTGGAAGATTTTTAAAAAGCAGTAAATCAATCAAGAAAACATTTTAGGAGAAGGCAAGAGTTGATGGAGATGTGGCTTTGAGAAGACACTTGAAATACTGCAATCCATCTTGGAAAGAGAAATCTGGACTAAAGCAATAATACTAATAATATAGACCAGAGGTCTGATTGGAAAAATAGTCTAGAGACGATATAGATAGAAAACTAGTAAACATTAGTGACTGGACATGGTGAAGATGGCGTGAATGAGAAAGCAGTATCTAAAATGACTTTCTGTGTGGATTAGTGAGTTAATAATAGGAAAAAAGTGACTTGTAAGAATGAAACTTAATGAATTCAATGAGGCCAAACTACAAAGGCATTGATTTATGTTGGTATAGAGGAATATTTGGAAAAAAATTTTAGTTTTCAGGCCAAGGAATAGTTCCTAAACTAAACTTTAGAATGTTATTATGAAACACTAAGAAATGAATTTTGATAGTAATCATAAGTAAATTTTTCATATTACTAATATGCACTTTTTATATTCTTTCTTTATTGTTAAAAGTTAGAATCAGTAGGAGCTTGAAGTTCATTGATCAAATCTTGAGTATGGAACCCCCTTAGAGGCAATGAGCATTATGGAATCAATTGTATTCCTTCATATGGATATCAATGATAACTTTTTAAAAAATGTCTACTCTGGATTAGATCTGCTTTAACTTTCTGGGGTGACCATGATTCCAACTGTTCACCTCCAATAAACATTTCCTGGGGCATTCTACCATGCTGAATCCACCAAGTAGTTTACAAAAGTTTTTTTTCTTTGCTTTTAGTTGAAAAACATTGAACACCCCACTAAAATCAACAGACATAGTGTTAAATGTTAAAACAATATAAGAATTCTTATATTTGATCCTTCTCCAATTGCTGACTCTGTAGATATAGACAAATTTTTAAATCTTCTTCTTAGTTTATTATCTTTAAATGGGGGAGCTGGACGAAGTAATCTGGAATACGTGATCTAAAAGATTTTCCCATTCTTAATAACTACAATTCTTTGGCCTCATTGATTGTCAAACAAATAAAAGAAAAAAAGTGATTTTAGAAATAGAAGAGAATCCTATGTTTGGACCTGCCGAACCATTTATCAGATCTAGCTGGGTTTGTTTGTTTGTTTGTTTGTTTTTGGCAAGAGAAAACAGTAAGAGCTGACAGAAATCTGTACCAGAGGATGTCGTCTGAGCTCAGAGCCTGGACTCCTGCCTACTCTTACTCTTGTGTGGAACTCGTGAGTGCAACACCTATTTGATGTAGTGCTTTTTTTGATCATGTATGCTTTAGGGCAATCTCAGCTCTAAGGTGACCCTTACGCAACTTACTTTATTATGGGAAGGGGAAGTGTCAGGGCCATATTGCATCAAATTGTAAAAGTTCTGTAAGAGATAGAAGAGTAGAATTCTTGTCTTTTATTTAGAGTAGCACACAAGAATTTCATGCAAATTCTGTTACATCATCAACTGCTCACAACACAACGAAGAGAGAATAAATAAATGGGGGAGTATGGCAATAAGAATGAACAAATGAATGAATATGAATTTATCTCGCAGTCTATGTCATGCTGACATTTATCAGCTTTGTCTTTCTTTTGCTATTATTTTCTAAATACTGTTGAAAAACATCTTCTAAATTAGTTACTTTCATACTTATCAATGACCCATTTTTCTGGAGGATGCTTTTAGCTATTGTTTTCTTCTCTGCCTTATTTTGACAGTGGGTGACAGTAAATTTAGACTCTTACTGGGTGACTATTTATGGCAGAAGATTATAAGGACCTGTTCTGAATAGACCATGCTTTATTTCCGTTAAGTGCTTATCCTCTTTGTTTTCAGAGTTCTATATTTATGGTTAAACTGCATTATAAATTCAGTGTGCATTTTCCATGGGTAAAAAAATAAGCTGCTATATGTAGTAAGGCTGACTAACATTTTGAGATGAGTTTTATTCATAATACTTTGCTATTGTTCTCTATCTCAGAAATAACAAAAGTGTGTTTCTTTATTTTCTTAAATTCTATCAGATTGTTGCACTAAGTAGACAAGACAGTGTCTTATGCCTTAAATGGAATTGAAGTCTACATGGCTATGTAATTTTACACAGCCTATCTACTTATGATGTCAAACATTTTTATTTCTTCAAGGGAAGCTTGCTACGTGGGTCTCATGAATGTTGCACCTATTTGGTTAACTGTAGAATCACTGATAGGTTGCCAAATTTAATTCAGAGGGACTGTCCTCATAAATATAATGAATTTTGGTTGAATTGTGGAATTATAAATTATTTTAAAAATTTGATCCAGACTTAAGTTAAATTTTATACTATCCACACTGAAATGTTCTTTGAAGCAGCAAAAAAGGATCACAAAGTTGTAGAGAAGCAAATACAACCTTTTGGTTTCCTTCAATTAGAACTTCAAACTTTTCCTAATTATAAAAGTAAATCATATTAGTTATAAAAATTTGAAATATAGAGAAAGCAATAATAAATAATTATGTATAATCCTACCTAAGAAAGAAAGCCACTCTTAAATGTTTAAGCTCAAATCATTTTATTTAAAATAAGGAAAAGAAACACAATATTATTTTCAAATGCTATATTGTTACATGAAACATTTTATACATTTTTAAATTCTATGTAGTTATATGTATAACATAATTTTAAAAAAGGAACTGATTTGACCTAGCAATTCTACTGCTGGGATTATACCCTAAGAACCCTGAACACTAATTCAAAAGATCCTATGCATCCCATTGTTCATAGCAGCACAATTTACAGTAGCCAAGTGCTGGAAGCAACCTAAGTGCCCATCAATAAATGAATGGATCAAAAAACTATGGTACATTTACGTGATGGAATACTACACAGCAGAAAGAAAGAAGGAACTCCTACCCTTTGCAATAGTGTGGGTATATCTGGAGAGCATTATGCTAAGTGAAATAAGTCAGGCAGTAAAAGACAAATACCATATGATCT
This sequence comes from Micronycteris hirsuta, assembly GCA_004026765.1. Taxonomy (NCBI): domain Eukaryota; kingdom Metazoa; phylum Chordata; class Mammalia; order Chiroptera; family Phyllostomidae; genus Micronycteris; species Micronycteris hirsuta. Next base: position 66,744 of record PVJI01007539.1, read on the forward strand.
CACTTGTAAGTGGAACCTAATCAACAAAACGAACAAGCAAGCAAAACATAACCAGACACAGTGAAACTAAGAACAAATTGACAGTAACCAGAGGGGAGGTGGAAGGGGATAAAGGGGGGAAAAGGGGAGGGGTTTTCAGGAACATGTATAAAGGACACATGGACAAAACCAAAGGGGGGTAGGATCGAGGGTGGGAGGTCGGGATGGCTGGTGTAGGGAGGAATGGTGGAGGGAAAATGGAGACAAGAATATGTTGTACTTGAACAACAATAAAAAATATGTAAAAAAAAAAGACATGTTGGTATATATACACCATTAAATATTATTCAGCCATAAAAAATGAAGCCTTATAATTTGCAATAACATGGATGGAATTCAAGGGCATTATACTAAGTGAAATAAATCAGAGAAAAAGAAAAAAAGATATTTGATCTAGTTTCTTATTGTTTATGATTATTAATGATTTTGAAATGAATGGTTACATTTAAAAATGATTACTGAGCAATTATTAAAGTCCTTACACTATTCTTTATTCCTCTAATTTAATTTTATATTCCAATAGTCCCATGAGGTAGATAATATAATTGTACCCATTTTAAAAAAGACGAGACAGAGATTCTCTGTAACTTGACTGAGGTAGCACAGTTAATAATTGCGAATTTAACCCTTGTGCTATCTTACTTCAAAGTCCCTGTCGCAAGTACTACACTCTATTGACTATGTACAGCAATGATTTTATTTAAGAATAAATTTTTATAAATGCAAATGCTGGTTCAAAAATGTGCAGAAAGATTTTTATTCATTCTGACGTATTACCTTTCAGACAGACAGTATTAATTTGTTGTACCAGTAAGCAGTCTTAGAAAATATTTTAATTGTTTATATTGTTTTATTCTCCCTATTAAGGTCAGCATAAAAAATAGTTAAAGAACTTGGTAACCTGGATAATGTTGCTAATAATAAAAATATTAGTGCCATTATAATAATATGCAACAGCTATAGTTTATATAGTGCCTGATGTATGCAAGATGTTCTATAATGACCTTTATCTGTGTTAGCTTCCTTAATCCTTATCACAGTTCTGGAAAGCAGGAATGTGTATCTTGATTTCACAGCTAAAAATTACAGAACTTATGTGATTGTTTAGGTAATATAGTGAGAAAGCAATGGAATAGAAATTGGAATATCTGTCAACTCCAGATCACCTATCTATATATATAACCTATTAAAAAAGACACTTGAACTCATGTGGATTTTGTTTATTGCTGTATTCCTGTCAATTGTAGTGGTTGTTAGAGTACCATGTATAACAGCCACATACCATTCTCTTCTTGTAGTATGAGAACAGGGAACAGATGTTTTTATCAATTGTCATTTCTTCTCAGAGTTCTCCTTATGGTGTCATTGATGGTGATTCTACTCATTCGTCCTCTGTAAATGTTCCCAGGTTCTACTCTGTGTCTCAAAATATCTTTGATTAAAGGTAGATTACACATAATCTATCATCCAATTGTAGCACTTTTGAGAGTGAAAAGGGGCTACTATTTATAATTATGCTGTGCTAATAGGCATAACCTGGATTTGTCCTGGGCAAATACAAACATTTTCATGTGTCTCAAAATGACCCTGTCCAATGCTCCTTTGTGTCCCCCCAAATCTGTATATCTTTAATGTTCACTGTGTCCCAAGACATCTCTCTCCAAAGTCCCTAATCCAAGGGCAAAATGTGTTATGCCCATAATAACAAATGACCACAGAAAAATGAAAAGCAGTTCTCAGAAAATGCTAAAAAATATAGCCCATGAATAAAGAGAACCATAACTCTACAGACAGAGTTATATTAAAGATTCCTCTAAATTACCTACTTTAGCCACTGAAGTAGTTTTGCAAAGGATGAACAAAAGGACAGTTATGGCCTTAACTTGCTGTTCTGGCACCTTTCAGAATGGGTCTTCTTCCGCATTTGGACCTGGTATCAAATTGGTGATACCACACATATAACAAGAAGGTATTGTGTGAGTTTACTACTCACACAATGAGGTTTTCTGAGGAGGGCAGGGCAGGTTTTCCAAGGAGGGCAGAGCAGGTTTTCCAGATAAGTCCAAAGATGGCTTGAGAGAGCAAGGAATAAATACTGGTCTGGGTTTTTAGGCGGTAGGGATGGGATAGCTATTATTTGAACTTTCTGATGGTACCAAAGGGGAAAAGAAAGAAGTGGACCTGAAAGTTGCCAGCAGTCAAATATCAAAAATGAAGTCAGACTCTATTACACTTACCAGAACGACTTGGAGCTGAGTTACTTTGCTGTGAGCTCAAAGCCCTTAGGTACGGTTTTGCTGGCTGTGAGCTGCATACTTTCTCAGGGTGCACTGTTCTCACGGACTATAGCACTAGTGGAGTATACTTCCCCCATTTTTCTTCCTATGTGCAGACTGCAATAAATGTCAGAATCTTCTTTTAAAAGTCTGGGTCTGTGTTCTTTATTTCTAAAATAACTCAAAGATTTATGAATTAGTTTATTTTTTAATTTGTCCTATAAAATTCTGAAATCTTTACATATTATCTTTTCCCCCTAAACTACTTTAAGAAAATCTTTGTATTACCTGGGTGTCAGCATCTAACAATCTTCCTTATAGGGAAAATAGTCTTGACTGCTCAGGGTTTGGTTCCTTATCAATTATAGTCATTGACTTCTTTGAATTATTTTCTCTCTATAGTAGCTCAACAAACTCATTGGACTCAGTCCATTTTCTGCTTCAAAAGCAGAAAAGGCCTATCGTTGAAGCAGTGTGATCTTGCTTAATCTTCTCATGTCTAAGGTAGGAATGTTAAATCAAGGCTAATCTTCATAATTCATACTCTTAAAGCTCTTAAAACTTCGGTTCTTTGGGGCATCTGTTCATGTTCTTCAGCTTTAGCAACATCCTTCCAATCTGTATGCTTAGCCTTAGCATGGAGTGCTAAGGTCAGGAGTACTAGGCACCAGGGTTAGCTACAGATGTGCTCTTTTGAACATTTATCTTGAGTGTGAAATCTGGAGAAAAACAATTTGAATAATGAAGACTGATAGAGCTTTTTAACAGAGACAAATGGAAGCTTGATAAGAGGGCATCAAGCAGACACGAGAAAGATGACTTTTCTTTAGGAGAAAATAGTTCTATTATTTAACGGGTTTTTGTTTTCCATGTGTCTTTCAATCCCAGGAAATAATGATTATGAGACTTGTTGTCCCTAATAACTTTGTGAAGTGAATTCTGTTGAATTTTATAGACTGCAAAGGATGTTGGATCCAGAAGAAACATATGATTTTGATTATGATAAGTACTTTCATAGTTATCTTCTACTGTGGTACCAAAATTTTATATCAAGTTGTTCTAGAAGCTATAGAAAGCAAATTTTTTAGCTTCGATCTCTGTTCTTGGATACTTTACAATCAAGGAGAGGCAATGTTGATATAGAATAAACAAAAGGCATGCAGACAGAGAGACAGAAATGTTATTGGGTGGATTATAGACTTTCAAGGGATAAAACAGGTTCCATAAGAAGGAGAGGCAAAGGAAGTTTTTTGACTAAGTCCACCTATTTGGATACTTGCCAAAGTCTCAAATTTCCAAAAGCAACTTGAAAAAAATAATTTGCTTCCTTAATAGTTTTATCATTCAGAAAATAAGGGAAACAATTTTAGAAAAGGAGAGTCTGAGATTATTTCTGACCCTTGGATGAAACTAGTTAGTAATGTGAAAGAGATAGTGATGGGTCTTAGGAAAAAATGACCAAGGCATCCTAATTAATTTTGTGATAATGAGGGAAAAATAAATATGAGTATAGTTAATAAGATTTATTCATATTATTAGAAAATGAGATTTAAAAATCAAAAAGCAAATCAAAACAAGAACCTTGGAGAAAAAGTGTGTAGTAATTCCAAAAACTGATTTTAATCAAAAGAGATAGGTAGCTACTTAAAAAATAATTTTGATCACAAATAAGCCAAAAGAAGAAAGAAAGTAGATTATGTACATAAATCAACATCATATATTTTCTTTATAAAACAGTGCAGAGGTGAGAGTTTAAGAATGCTAGAAGAGTCTTTTAGAGTTCGGAAGCTGATAGGCTAACTAGATTCTTATCACTTAATCTGGGCATCAAACTTCTTTTTTTAGTAAAATTAAACTCAGAATGCCTCTCTTCTTAACCAAAAAGAACAAATTGAAAAAAGAAACTTAAGTAGTGAAATACGTTTTAAAGGAGTTTATATTCAGCTAAGTATAAACATATATCTTCTGAGCACAAAAGAGGATAAATGATTACATGTATTTCATATATATGGAATTCCATAAACATTGAGCACTTCCTATGCATCTGACACATTCTAAACTGAAAAGATTTAAAGATGATTAAATCATGATTTCTGTTACTTTGGGATTGCACTTAGAATACAAAAATAGAGATATTTCAGAATAAAACTAAAATATTTTTAAAAAGTAATTGGCTGGAATGTAGAGGAAATAATCCAGCCTCATTCTGTTACTGTTGGTATTTAGTTATAAAAAGAGGAGCAAAGGGAACTAGACTTTGAGGGGGAGCATAAACCTGTTTGCTTTACCAGGAAACTGCAGCTTTTCACACCCCAGGGGAGAATAACGTTGCTCTGCCAAGGGGATTAACACTCCTCCTTTCCCTGCTCTGGTACCAGGTACTAGGGGGCCATAGGAGGAGGTGGTAGACCATAGAGGCCTGTCTGTCTAACTAAGGGGTGGACCTTCCAAAGCCCACAAAAGTTTGGGAAGTTGATTGGTCATTTTGAGAAAGCACCTAGTTCCTCCCAAACCCAAACTCCTGGTTACAACTCTGGGGGAACAAAGAAGCTCTCTCTCTTGTTCATGACCTGCACTCGCATGGTGCACACACCTGTTCTTTGCATGGTCATGTGACGTTAGAAGATAGATGGCCCATCGCCTCCAGGAGGGAGCCTGGATACCGAAGCCTGAAGTGGTCTATAGCTGGAAACACACACTAAGTTAGTTGGATGCTAGTCTGGACTGTACTTTACTATGGAGCATAAACTCTAGGCAGTGGCCTTCATCTAGGCCCTACTTAGGACATGATTGGACTTTTCCCAATGCAAGACAGATGGAGATGGAGCATTGAGAATTCAGGAGGGGAACACCCTTAATTGTTAGTCATCAGTAAACCTTACCACAGAGCCACATCCTCCCATTGAGGTCTCAGGAAATTCTATTCCTTTAGACATCACAAGAACCACATTTTCACTGATAACAATTAATTTACTTATTCAATAATCATATACTGAGTGTCTACTGTAAACAGGGCACTTTTTAGAAACTTGGGATAACGTGGGAAATAAGACAGATGAGGTCCCCAATCTCATGGGATTTACATAGTGTAGGAAAACAGACAGTAAACACATAAATCATGATAGATAACTTTAGCAGCTTCTAAAAACAAACAAACAAACAAAAAGGGTAACATTATAGAAAGGGTCTTGGACAGCTTCTCTGGATCTCCTGGTAACACAAGGCTTTGAGAGGAAGTGTCAGTGGATCTGAGCTAGTTAAGTAATTTGGAAACAAAATTTCAGGCTGAGAGGATGGTCAATTATGTGGCCTGATTTAAAGATTAGATGCACAGTCCAGGATCATTGCAGCTGAGGTATACTGATCCAACGGAAAAGAGGGAGTAGGTGATGTTGGAAAGTTGTGCAAGAACATTCTTCTTAGTAGAATTATTGTCACCAAGGCCAAGAAAGGGAGTTTGAATTTAATTCTAAGTGCTTGTGCAAAACCATTGGAGTAATTGAATCTGGGAAAGGCCATGTTCTAATTTATGCTCTAAGGAGATCAATCTGGCTGCTATATGGAGAATGGAGTTTAGAGGTGGTGCAGAGTAGAAGCAATTATTATAGACATTAAGTCAGGGAGCAATAAAAATCTGTCTAAACAGGATAGACATAAGCTTCACTATTTTCATTCTCAGTAGTCAGGGAGGGCTCTGTAGAAGAGAGATAAACTCAGATTTTTTTTTTTTTTTTGTTAAAAATGTTTTATGTACCATTGTTATATTGATGATGCTGGGTGAGACATTATAGAAACATGAAAAAAGAAATGACATGCAATTGCCCTCAAGGAATTTACAGGATAGCAGGAGACAAATATCTTTAGAACAAGTCATTCTATTACAGGCAGAGAAATTTGAAGTTGAAATAAATTGCCTCTCAGATGGGCAACCAAAGGAATGGCTTTGCTATTCCGTAAATTATGAAAGAGTTTGTAGGAGAAAGTAGTGAGACAGTACTGCCCACAGAGTGGAGCATAGATCCTTAGAGAGTCTTGATGTTGAACATCCCAGGGGCTAGAGGAAATGGGAGAGGGGTCAGGATTCACACAGAGCTTCCTGATGAGGGCCCTTGACAGGGAGATTGGCGTCTGACCCTGATCAGTACCTGAGCAACAGGATCGGGCACTGCCATTTTAGAAAGTGCTTTGTGCCGTAGGGATGAATAGAGATGGTCTTACCTGTAGTGAGGGTGTATGGGGGAAGAAGTTCACCAAAATCAATCAGTTCACTTAACTATTGGTAACCTATTGTTTATGTGTGAATGCTATATGTTGTCTCATTTTTAAAAATTTAATTAAAATTTACTTATTAAAATATGTTCAGGAATGTTATTGTCTGTAATATGTACTTCTTAGAGAAAAACATGGATAAATTATTATTAGAAGTAGTTATAATTTTTAGGTATTTAGGTGGCATAGACATGTGTAATCCTTTCATATAATTTCAAAGCTCCCAGCAGTAATAGTAATCCTCAAAATAACCCATAAAGAAGGTACACTGTCATCCCTATTCTAGAGCTAAGAACACGTTCCAGAAAGTTTTTCTTCCAGTGAATTAGTGGTTGAGAGAAGAGTAGACTTCCAAAATATGTTACAGTTGGTTATAAAGTTATTACACATTGTGGACAATATGTCACATGGTTTCCTTAAACATGGTAAATTACATTTATTATTTTCACTGTTATGTGTCATTTTGGCAATCTACAAAGATTTTAAGAGTATTTGATAAATTTAATTATACACCTCTGTCTCTGCTGTTTTCAACGAAAGAAAAATTTATAAATGGTTGCATTTGTCAGTAATTTTTGCCTTATATTGTAGTTGAAATCAGTTCTGTTATTTTTATTTTATCACTTTTTTATAAAAGGCAGGACTGAATTAAGACCTATGGAGACAGCTCACACATAATCACGTTTTAAGTTAAAGCCTCTAAGATAGCATTATCCTCAGCCTTGTTCTCACTAAGAAAACAGAAAGCACCTAGGGTCTGAACCTTTACGTACTTTTCAAGGCAGAAACTCTCGTCTCACAGTCTATACTTCTGAAATGACAAATTGCTTTCAGGCCCACAGGGTAAGTGATGTTTCTAACCATTTCTAGCCCTCTACCCCCAGCTCTCTAATACCTAGTAATCTAAACTTCAATTTGCCAAATATTTTCAAGGCTTCCCATGTTTGTGTTTGCACCCAAAATTCAAAGACATACTATGTCAGAAGAGTTGTACTATCAATATTTTCAGCCTGTTTTTTCTTTATCATAAGACACCATGGTTCTAGATGACAGTTGAAAGAGCCTTTGCTGTTTCCCCTGTGTATGTATTTGAAATGTAGCATATATCATCACCAGTCAGTGGGTTTGGGAGAATGGGAAAGGGACTTCAAGGTCATAAAGCTATCATGGCATATGGGAAACGGGATCAGCATGCACAATGGCACAGATTAGTGAAAGGGCCAGGAGCGTTACGTGAAAGTGCATATTACAACCCCAGTGTTCATTGCTCTGGGTTCTTCTGGGCAGGGTCTATGACATTGCCATCTTTCTTGCTTAAAAAATCTTAAACAACAATTGTTAAATGACCAGTGCTTTAAGAATAAGTTCAATGTATGAAAGAAGGAATTAATGTGTTTACATGTTAAAAAAGAAAACACGTAAATTTTATCTCATGTTTTTGGTTGAAGCTCAGAGTTCCTACCACCAAAATATGACCCATATAGAAAGGCCACATTAATACATTTTCTTATCTGAAACAGTTTATTCAGAAGATATTTATGACACATTGTCTGTGTCCTAGTGTCTGTGACAAACATAGTCCTTGTCATCATTGAGTTTTTGTCAAAACGCGACAGATAGACAACTGATGAATGATCATATGTATAAAGAAAATAAAGAGGTTTTAGAGAGTGTAGCCCAAGACAGGTGCTTCAAAATGCTGGCCTTACAGGTGTTAAGGAGTTAATTGTATGAAGAGGTAGAGGGAGAAAATTCCAGGCTGGACTGTGTTGTTTCAGTTAGATTTTATAGTTAATATAAAATATAAAAGAGCTTATTGATATTTTCCTTCCTCATTCCTTATTTGATTTTCAGCTTCTAATACTTTAAAATTCAAAATTCAGGACTAAATCCACTAAATCCCTTCGAAATGTTCTTTTAAGAACAAACAAACAATGCACAGATGCTCTCTAGGATTAGAGAACTATGAATGAAAGATTATATTTCCAGGTCTAAGTCAAACACCTACCTGGGGAACAGGTAGGCTTTGGACTAAGCTGGATTTGGTCTAACCTGGAGGATTGCATTTGCTTCTGGGCTCTTTTTAATACAGAGCAGAAGTCTGTGTTTATTAGATTGTATGACGGATTGACAGTAAGGTGCAGTTCTGCCTCCTGAACAGTAGTGTGAGAAGCTTGCCCCAAACTGATTTCCTATATGATCAGATTTGGTTTACATTTTTTTCAAAAATGCTCCTTATTGAAGTTTTTTTTCCTCTTTTCACAGTGGAGTTCCTCCCAAGACATTTACATTCCCTCCCCTTTTCTTTTCTGGCCCTACTGGCATGTGGCTATCTTCTCAGTCCTTGTATCTCCAGAGAGCAGTTCTCCTGTGGGCCTTGACACCCAACATGCTGTTGTGAAAGGGATATGCTGGCATACCCCACAAAGCCCCTGGGGAGGTGTACTCACCCTCTGCATCTCTGTGGGAGGATACTCACAGCTGCTCTGTTTTGCCTTCGTAATAAAGTTGCTTAAAACAATCGCAAACATATAGAACTCAAATATCAAGAGGTTCAACTTGACTTTCTATGTGTGGAAATGCAAAAGTGAAAAAACTTAAGTGCTAATAGGATCTCTTTAAAAACCACAGTCTCAGCGATAATATTTATGGCAGGAATTCTTGGAACATACTAAAATCACTGCAGTTTTGTCTATTGTACTTATTGCTATTTTCTTCATAAACTATTTTCTTGCTTAATTTGTTACTTTTTTAAAGTATATTTTACTGATTATGCTATTACAGTTGTCCCAATTTTTTCCTCTCCTTTATGTCCCCTCTGCCCTGCACCCCTCCAACCTCCAACATTCCCTGCCCTCCTTAGTCATGTCTATGGGTTGTACATACAATTTCTTTGGCTTCTCCATTTCCTATAATATTCTTTGCACCGCCCCCCCATCTTTTTTATGCCTGTCAATCATACTTCTTTTTCCCTGTACCTTTCTCCCCCGGTTCTCCCCCACCCTCTCGGGACTGATAACCCAAAGAAATTGGACCCAAGGAGGAACAGACCAAGGTATATCATAATTAAGTTACCCAAGATTAAGGATACAGAGAGAATCTTGAAAGCAGCAAGAGAAAAGGAGACAGTTACTTACAAAGGAATTCCCATAGACTGTTAGCTGATTTCTCAAAAGAAACCTTACAGGCAAACAGGGGCCTGAAAGAAGTATTCGAAGTCATAAAATGCAAGGACCTACATCCAAGATTACCCTATCCAGAAAAGCTGTCATTTAGAATGGAATGGCAGGTAAAGTGCTTCCTAGATAAGGCCAAGTTAAAGGAGTTCATCATCACCAAGCCATCACTATATGAAATGTTAAAGGCACTTATCTAAGAAATAGAAGAAGATCAAAACTATGAATAGTAAAATGACAACAAACCCACAACAATAAATAACTGAACCTAAGAAAAATAATTTGTTACTTTTAAAAGGGCATTTTTTTATTACCAACTATAGGGGGAAAGGCAATTCAGGACAAGCACCAGCAGAAAGCTGCCAGACCCACAATAGTGTGGACTCCTTGGCATAACAAGGCAGTTCCCTTCCTAGGGCAAAACCCCATTGCCAGTTTTCAATGGCATCCCTCCCTATGCAATTTTTATGTCCATCTTCTGTGGAGATGATCACAACAGGAGTTGTAAGTGGTGCAGACAGCTGCTGTGATTGGAGTAATAGCCAGTGGGTTAAACACAGGATGAATGGGTCTTTCTGGTAAAGTACCACATTGTATTCAGGAAACGTATTTATACATTTTACGTTGACTGGTGGTGGAGTGCGGGACACGTATAAATACGTGTTTTGTAGACTAGCGGTAGAATGCGGGTAACGTATAAATACATTTATTTTTATACTTTTTTATTGCTCTAAAGGGATGCTATCATGCAGATATACGAATTCCAAAGGACGAAATTTGGGTCTCTTTAACACAGACAATGGTGAATTATGTATGTATGTTTTAACGATTATCACACAAAAAAACACTACTAAAACTTCATTCTTTCATTTTTTAAATACGATTAACACAACAAAAAACACTACTAAAACTTCATTCTTCTTTTTTTACAATGAAGTTTAAGAAAGAAAACTTCATTCTTTCTTTTTTTACACATTTTACGTACTTTTTTCAAAATATTTTCAATAAATCGGAATTTTTACATATTTTATTACTTTTATTTCAATTTCCAGTGAGTTTTCCAGTATT
>PVJI01007540.1:0-77600 GCA_004026765.1 Micronycteris hirsuta
ATTAGTATCATATATTCCTATGAATTAAAAAGCAGTGGATAATCCAATAATCTAGTAAATAGGTATACAAAAGTTATGAACAGTTATTTTTTGGAAGGGAAACAGAAATTTTAATAAACATAGGAAAGATGCTTAAACTCATTAGTTATTGAGAAAATACCTGATAAACACCGAAAATGATACAAATTTACCAGACATCAATTTAAAGATCTGATAAGATCGTATATCCTCAGGCAGGAGGGACAGTGGGGAACTCTAACACACTTCTGTGGGAGTTATAAACTGGTGCGTTTTAGAAAACATTTGCCTTTTCCAAGTCAAATTCAAAGTGCATGTGTACTTTGATGTGTGACCCAGCAATAGATTTCCTGGAGTCACTCTCACACTGAGAGAGGAAACTCAGACAAGAACGTAACCCTCAGGTTCATCAGCAGTGCACAAATTAATTTTGATAGATACTGACAATAGACTCATATTAAGATAAAATGATGCACAACTATAGACATGAGCGTATCTCACAATTTAATATCAAGTGCCAAATCATGTCACAGAAAAGTTTCTTCACTATGATTTCATTTATGTTACATTCAAATTTAGGCCAAAAACGCTCAGGTTATATGAGTACATAGAGATATATGGCAAAACCCATGAAGAACAGAGAATACATAATACAAAATTTATTGGTTATCACTGAAAAGAGAGTAGGAATTGCCAGCAAGGAGGACAAAATAGGAAGCTCTAGAGATCTCTATAAGGTCCCAACTACATAAATTGGTTAATGAGTACACTGGTACTCATTTTATTACTGCTGTTTAGCCTATTTGAATGTTACATGCATTCTTCTTTAAAAATATTTAATAAATAAAATTTGATTAAAATAATGCATGCATCGTGATCTATTTGATATTTTGAGGTCAACATACAATGTCTTATTGGGACGTTGAGTACATAAAATAAGCAGTTACATGGAAAGTGAAATGTCAAAAATACTGGGCTTAGTTAGATCCTAGTTGTCCTAGAAAATAGGCCTTAATTAAATGATAATCAGGATTGTATATTCTGTTGATAGGGAAATACTCTGAATTATCAGTGGCACACAGTGAATCAGAAACAGAGATCTCAAAAATATTTTTCACAACCTGCTATTTTGCCTGGTAGATACATGGACAGATAATGAATTTACTTACTTCATCAAGAAACCTACAAAAGATTTGGCTATAAATATTTGAAAGATGGAATAAATATAGAAAATTATAATGTCTAGATAATAAATAGTTTAGAACAATAACACAAAGATCACAAAAGCAGGTCAAGAATCTTTCATTTTAGACCAGGCACAGCAGCCCCGTGGGAAGCTCACTGTGTATAATGCACATTGCTGTGAGCTCTCTGATTATTTCTAATGCACTAGTTTGTGCATTAGTTTGTGCATTTCTGATGCACTAGACTAGTTCTAATGTCCAGTTTGACTGTGTTGGCTAACCTTTCCTGAGACTCCTGGGGCATTAACAATCATTTGAGCCAGAATGCCCAGAAAGGTATGTGTGGAAGAAGAATTAGAATCATGATGGGATATTTAGATGTAGCTTGATGAAATCTGCCGTCAAAGCTTGATGAAAAGGAAAGCTCCCTTTCATATGTTACATGCAATCATAAGCAGAAATGGTCTCGTAGATTTTTCATTTCTGACTCCAGTTTATCTTTAAACAATTGCAGGGATTCTTTTGAAAAATGTATTTAACAGCATAAATTGTTCTCAAATTAATAAAAATTGCTGGTAAAAATATGAAATTGTTAGATCTCTCCATCTCACATAATCATTATCCTTGGCATTTCTTGTGCTTTCAATTTTCAAATGTTCTCAACTTTCAGTTTGCCGACAGCGTCAGAGGGACCCCACGGCACCAAGGACGGGGCCGCCCGGCTCGGGATTTCCAGGGATTATTCTGTTTCAGACAATAAGCCACATTCACAGCTTGTTCTCTATAGAAGTTATGTTCCTTTTTTAATAATAAGAATTCAATTTTATCCCACAACTTCATTTGAGATTCATTGGGATCTTATGTTCTGGACTATCCTAACACTTTGGATTATCTACAATATTTGGGAAGTTTACCGCCCAATCATTTTACCTGTTAAATTTACAATGGGCATTTTCACGAAACAAAATCTTATATGCCAGATAATGTGTCAAAATTGGAACATTTTATTCTCATGTTGGGCCTGTAAGATAGGCACAATTTTATATTCTTTTCAATGATAGAAAAATGGGTTTAGAGAAGTTAAATAACCTGCCTAAGACCATGCGTTAGCAAGTGATCTGGAACCTATTTTACAACTCCACAACCCTTCCCGTAAAGCATTGCATTACAATACTTCCTTCCCAGGAAGTTTTCTAAATATTCATCTTTAATTTTCTTTCTTCTTTTACATCTGTTTCCACCATTTGTTACCCATTTTACGAGAGTTCCTTTAGCAAACCAAGCTCCATCATCCCATAGCAGTGCTAGTTGTTGCATCCTTACCAGTGCTGAAGGTCAGTGAAACAATAATTGGATGCTTGGGACCATTAAAGTTTATACTTAAACTACTTGGAAATTGCTCATTTCATTTTTCAAATATATGGAGACAGTTCTATTGCCAAAATGTGTTGCTTTATCTACATTTGCCTATCTTCAAAAATTGTTAATATGAATCTTCATCACGGTTTTATCTATTAAGATATAAATATTTAAGTACATCTACATATATCTATCCATACTGGAAATTACTTAATTATAGTAATACTGTTAGAAAATTTTATCCAGGAAGAAATTGTGCAATGAAACCTGTGGCTCTAAAAAGTTACTGAAGTCAAGAAGTTACTAGATATTTTTCCATAAATGATGCAATTAAATGTAAACAAAAGTGGACGTACATAAATATATCAAAAACTATACATTTTTTGTTGCTTGACCTAATTATATATTTTCAGGTGCGTCCCACTGCAAAGTTTGTCTGCTGTAATGTACTTTCTGAATCCTATGAAATGTAGTTTCAAAATCAGGGTCACAAGAAGGTGAAGACAGGCGGTAACGCACTTGTTGACCCTTCGCAGGAATTCCAGATAAAACCCCAGAAGTTGAGTCAGAGATAATCACAAGATCTGGAATTTACAATAACAAACTCTCCATATATCTACCTGTCAGACTCCTTCCTCTTAGGGAGGGACAAAAGGTCACTAAAATAACTTTTTTCCTTGAAAATGTTTTTGCCCTTGTTTAGTTACTGACAAGTTACAATTTAAATTAAGTAGGGCCATTAAGATGCCTTTTTCATCAAAACTGTTTATTCTTAAAGATCCAAACATTGTTTTTTAAAGGAAGATTGCAGCAAAATTTGATAAAGAGTCATAACAAGGACAACAAAAAGGAAAACAGAAGATCAATTACTAATGCCAAGATCAAATGCTAGCACATTTTACAAGATCAAACACATGAGAAAATTCTAATTTACGTGAAATTTAAACAAAATCCACACAATTTTATCAATCTTAGTGCAGCCATATACAAAGATGAGGTAGTGTGGTATTAACGTAAAGGCATCACACATTCGTTCCTTCCTTCTACTTTTTCTCGTAGTAAGTGGAAGAAATCGTGAAAATACTGCAGTTATTATTGTAATTTCCTAGCAATAATTCTATTGATCACATTCTGTTTTCTCAGAACTTCCTTGGGCAATAAAAACAATGTAAAGTTTATTCTTTTGAAATTTTTTCAGTTCTACAATACTAACGTCATGATTTCACTTACTTGTGCTGGAATGAGAGCAAGTGTAGTTCACTATCATGAGGTAAGTCCATGCTTTTATCTTTCTCCTCCCTGGGTTTTGGTTTAAAAGCAAATATTACAGAACAGTCACTGTATTATCATGAAGTACAGCATACATATGTCTTCAAATGAATATACACGGTACGTTTGGACTTTATAATACACCATAGTATGTTTAGTCTTTCTAAAGCATTTCTAGAACAATATAGATTCCTTTTAGCTTCTACTTTACTGCAAGTCTCAAAAGTTTTAATCAACACATGAGTATAGTAGGAAAAAATTCTGACTTTTTTAGATATGAGTTGAAATCATATGGAAGTGCTTTTGATTAAAAATTTTATATCTATTTTTGTGGTTAAAACAATGGTTAAAACACCACAATAAATTAACTGTTGTCCAAGAGCATGATGCATCTACCTTAAAAGTTAAATGACATTTTTAAAGAGAAGCATGTAATAACATCTTATTTTCATATTTTATATGATTAGGACTACAGCCAATATTGTTAGAATCAATACACTTTCCCAAAAGCCAATAATAGGCGCATGTTGTTACTTACCTAAAAATTCTTATCTATCTGGTGTTCATTCTGCATGGCCTTGCAACTGGGGAATGGGGCAGAGGCTAACTTTTAATTGAGATGCTATCTCAGAACCATTTCTCATTTTTACAGATGATGCCGAGGGTGTGGGCCACGGTGCGTTGCTTACTTTGTATCCTCCTCACCCGGGCACTAGTGCTCAGTACGTGTTTGGTGAAGAAATGATTTTTTTTGAGGTATGGCTGGTAAAGTTGGATTTAAATGGAAGTTATTCAACTCAAGGCTAGGGACTTTCCCTTTCATCTTGAATAAAAGGAAGACATCAAGGGCACTTATGTAGAAGAGACTGATGTTCATAATACAGGACTGTAGATACAGAAAACTTGATAAAATAGAAATTAAAAAAAAAACACCATTAAGTTGAGTTTCTGCATTTTTTACAAAATATTTTATTAGTGTGAATATTTAAAGTGTTACAGAATGAATATTTTTAAATTAAAGAGACAAACTTTTCAAATCCTCTCACTAATCAATTTATATGAAACAATTTGAAATGCCAGTTGTGACTTAGGCTTGTCTGACTATTTGAGACTTAATGATTCTTGTTTATCTTAGGATCATTTCTACCAGTTATGCCTTGTTTCTCTCAGAAACATGGAAACTTGATTAGTATTGTTACTACAGTATGTGCCAAACAACTCTCAAGTTCAGAGAGCATTGCATTCTGGTTTACAACATGTATTTTCTCTTAGGTTGGTTTATGAATCTCAGGCTCTCTGATAAACAGTAAACAGTAAGATGGCTCCATCCGTTTCCTCAGTTTTTACTTTCAAGTACATACTGTCACCAAAGCTAAATGAAATTTCTTATCCAGATTCCTATGTTTCTTTTAAGAAGTCTGAATTCATAAGAAATCAAACAGTATCACTCTTGCTCTATCTCAAACTTTTATTTGGAATCAAGTTTGTTTGGGGATCATTTTTATGACCTGTTATTGGTTTGTGTGGCACCCTTAATTTTTCATTGCATCTGATAAAAGGCATGCTCTGCTTTCTACCTTTTCCTTTTATTAATTTTTATGTGGAATTCAGATGCGAAAGGATGCAGTATTGCTTTGACTGTCGGCCGTAATATAAAATGCAGTAAAACGTACAGCTGGTGATAGTCTATTTAGAGTTTTTTAATGAAACGTAAAGGAAAAGACCAGGTGCTTAATTTTTACTCGCTGCATTTCATTTTAAAAATTCATGGTATTTTTTGAATAATTTTTACTCATGCAGATGTTCTGAATATTGCAGACAGACGCTTTTTTATTTCCTTGGTTCCCTTTTCACACTAAGCTTTTGCACAAAGAAAGTGGGTTGAATGGCTAAATTATTTGTGACTCAGAAACCCAAGGATAATTTTTCTCAGGTAATTGCCAAGTGACTCATGGCAAGACTTTCAATGATGTGCACCTTCATTTTCTAGTTAAGATCTGGAGAATAATGGTTGTTTAGCACAATGGGAAAGAACTTGAGGCTGTTTAAGAAGAAACACATCTAAGTAGGAATGTGTTGACTCATAAAATAGTAGACAATCCCATTTATATTATTTGTTAGAAGATGAATCATTGCTGTAAGAACTGTTTTTGACAAAGTTCAGAATTTTTAAATTCTCAAATATCAAAAGTACTTTTATCTTTTTAGCCTAATACACATTTTGAAAAATTCAGTGAGTCATTTAGAATTAAGTGACTAGAAGTTATGATAAGGATTTAAGCTTTGCCCCCTGAGTTACCAGTATAGAAAAAGCCCATGTTCTACTCTTTAAATAAAGTATGGGTCCATAGTTGGATAACTTAGAGTCATATGCCTGATATTCATGGATAATCCATGTGTTTAAGTAATAACTTGCCAGTTTAGTTATTGAATGAATATGCAGATAATATCAGGGTATGTTTTGTGAGTGATTATCATTATCAGTAATGGTGAGGATGAATTCATTGTAAGTTAGTTTAGTTCCTGTATGTAATAATCTTCATTTCTCAAAGCTGCATGATTCTGGAAAGAAAATTACTAATGGATATCTATTTGACAAATCATCATTTAGTGTTAAATTATCATTTATATGACCGTTTCAGAAAGAATCACTTCTCATTGCTGTTTATTCTCTCCACTTGACCCTACTAACAGGAAGATTATATCTACGTGGGAGAGAGGAATCCCCAAATCTAGGCTTTGTTCTACCTGTTTCCCATTAATTGATTCAAGCATATGTAAAAAAAAAATCTCCTCAAAAAAGAAAGTCCATTGTCTTGAATGACTATGTATTCTTGCTATTCATAAATTTCATTCTGTTTTCCTGATTTACCTAAAAATAAGGCAGTTTTCCTGTTGAGGTTAATTTGGGATATTTAAAATAATCCCATCCTCTAAAAAACAAGGTTGAAATATTTTATCCTGGATATCAGTGACAGTCATTTGTTTTTCACTATATTTAGATGATCGCGGTATTATTCTTAAGTCACAAGTTGATCAAGCCTGTGATCTCATTTTGATATAATGTAAGGTAGCTGGGAAAGAAAAGATTAAAAACCAAAACCAAAACAAAACAATAAAAACACAAAAATGTGTCCACTGTTTCTGGTCCTAGCTACCATATTGTGGCTAAAAGCGACCCCATGTAATCTATCACTCTGATTACTTTTTGTTCCCCTTGATTGTAAATTGTACCCCAAACATTCTTGGACATGCTTTGTATAACAAAACAGTTCATGCTAATAAAAATAGTTTGTGTAAGTGCGTGGGAAGTACAGAACTGAATTAATTCTGTACCGCTGGGAAACTATGACATCTGCGCCAAATACAACATGTTTTCATCATTGTTAATATGGCCCCAGGAAGGATAACAGTCCTGCAGGTTTTCGGTCTTGTGATGAGAAAGACCTTTTGTTGTTTTCCATCATTGTTTTTTTCATTGATCTATTCTAGTGCTTTGTTGCAGGGTAGAATGGGAAGTAGTCAAAGCTGGACAGCAGAGCAGAGCCTTATGTTGTCTTGGTGTGGATGGTAGGTGCTAGATCGCTCACTGTAGAACCAAGTGAGAAAGACTGGCAGGCAGGCAGAAATGGTGCAGGTGTGGAACCGACACGCTCACAGACATACACGGGATCACAGTGAAGGAGCGAAAGGAGGGAAAAGTAAGGCCAACAAATTCTGCCATTGAAGTTCACAAATTCCCCATTTCTTCTTGATAATGGACATATGAGAGAGCATATTGAAAATGGTAAGTACTCAAAATTTCATTTGTAAAAAATCAATTATAAAAATATAATTACCAAAATTGTGAAATGTTTGGCTTTTTACGTCAGTACTGTAGCAGGAAATCAATATTGCTAATGTTTGTGTGTTGGGAAAGGACTGGAGCAGTAAGTTGTGTGGAATAAATGGTCTGTAAGAAGTAAAGATATTTGCCTTCTTGCCATATTTCTCTCTGAAAATAAACAAAATAACAAAATATGTTTTTGCTCATACTTAATGTGACCAAATGGCTTTTGATATTAAAACAAAAATTGAGGGGAGAATTTTATCTTAATCGAATTAAGCAGCAAGTGTGTGTGTGTGTGCACTTAGCTGAACTGACACAGTGATCAGGTTTAAGTTTAATGAGCCTCCAAACTTAATAATCAAGCACTATAACTTTTAATTGAAGTTATTGGGGTGACATTAGTTCAAGAAACCATAAGGTTTCCAGTGTACGACTCAATAAACATCATCTGCACACTGCATTGTGCTCTCTTTGACAAAGCAAAATCCCTTTCCCTCCCCTTTCATCCTCCCTTCGCCCACCTCCGTCTCCCCCAACCCCTTTCCCTCTGGCCATCCCCACACTGCTGTCTGTGTCTGCGTGTTGTGTATACATGTTTTCGGGTAAATCCCCTCACCTTCTTTTATCCAGTCTCCAACCTCCCTTTCCACTGACAGCAGTCAGCCTGTTCCACGTGTCTGTGCCTCTGTTTCTATATTTGTTCCTCATCCCATACATAAGTGAGATCATATAGTATTCATCTTTCTCTGATTGACTTCTGTTTCACTTAGCATGGTAACTTCCAGGTCCATCCATGCTCTTGTCGGAAGTAAGATTCCCTTCTTTTTATGGCTGAGTAGTATTCCATTGTGTAAGTGTACTATAGTTCTTTTTAAAAAATGTTTAAAGTTTTCTTTCCATTACCATTTAGCCCCTTTATACCCCTTCACTCCCCACAGTCTCCACACTGTTGTCCATGTCCATGAGTGCTTTCTCCTTTTTGCTCGATCTCGCCACCACCTACCTTGCCCCAGTGTAGCTGTCAGCCTGCTCTCTGTCTCTAAGTCCGTCTCTATTTTGCTTGTTAGTTCAGTTTGTTAATTAGATTCCACAATGAGTGAAATCATATGGTAGTTGTCTTTCTCTGACTGGCTTGTTTCACTTAGCACAATGTTCTCCACATCCATCCATGCTGTTGCAAAGGGTCAAAGTTTCTTCTTCTTTACAGCCAACTAGCATTCCATTGGGTAAAAGTCCCATAGTAGTTTTATACACTCATCTACTGATGAACATTTGGGCTGCTTCTATATCTTGGTGATCCTAAATAACACTGCAATGAACATAGGGGTGCTTATGTTCTTTTGAATTAGTGTTTTGGGTTTCTTTAGCTATATTCCCAGAAGTAGGATTGCTGGGTCAAAAAACAGTTTCATTTTAAATTTTTTGAGGAAACTCCATACTATTTTCCATAATGGCTTCACCAGTCTGGTTCCCTGTTCTCTACACCCTTGCCAATACTTACTGTTTTTTTTAAATTTATTGGTGGTAGTCATTCTGACAGTCATGAGTTGATATCTCATTGTGGTTTTAATTTGCATCTCTGATGATTAGTGATATTAAACATTTTTTTCATATGTTTATTGGGCATCTGTATGTCTTCTTTGGAGAATTGTCTATTCAGCTCTTTTGCCCATTTTTTAATTGGGTGTATTGTTTTCTTGGTGTTGAGATGTATAAGTTCTTTATATATTTTGTAAATTAACCCATTATCAGATGTATCATTGGCAAATATGCTTTCCCATTCAGTGGGTTCCCTTTCATTTTGTTGATGGCCTCTTTTGCTATCAAGCACCATGATTTGTAAAGACAGGAAACTGAGAACCAGTAAATCTATCTTAGCGGACACCTTGACTCTTCATGGTTCTTGTACTGTGCCCCTCTTTGGTGAATGAATGAGGTCCCATTGTGATTCAATTCGCAGATTTTTATTTTCTCACTTTTCTGACTTCACGCAAGTGATAATATCTCCGTACCTTCATTTCTAACATTGAGACTAAACTATTGTGTCTTCCACCAGCTCCTTCCTAAGTAAGCATGAATCATCTCACACCTGAAAATCACTTTGTGTCATTCAGGGAAATGTGTGATGCAAATACAAGGTAGTTGTGGGAAAAAAAAAAAACCCACAAAAGTAGAAGTTAATTTCCTTCAAAAAGCATCGATGTTTAAGGAACATAATGGCTAGCTTTGTGCAGTTGAGTTGCCAATATTTTGGAAACAAAGTTTTATTGTTCCAGAGGCAGCAAGAGCAGGTGAGTTCTTGACTATTGAGGTAGAATGAAAAGGGAATGGTGAAGCCTTTACAGCCCGGAAGGAGGAGGCGCACTTATGTAGATTGAGAAGGCAAAGCCAGCCGGGATTACTCTGATGACATTTAAATGTGATTTTCCTATTGTGATGTATTAAAATTGTAAGTATAAGAAAATCAGTTTCTGGGTTTTAGACGTTCCCACTGGCTCTATAAAATCAGGGAGTTTTTAAGGAATGGGTCATTGTACCCTTTTATACTTATAG
Source organism: Micronycteris hirsuta (assembly GCA_004026765.1). Lineage (NCBI taxonomy): Eukaryota > Metazoa > Chordata > Mammalia > Chiroptera > Phyllostomidae > Micronycteris > Micronycteris hirsuta. The sequence goes on from PVJI01007540.1 coordinate 10,213, forward strand.
GAGTCAATGGGTTTCGTGTGTATTAATGTTATGGAGTAAAGAAATCTTAGAGATTAGCTTTAAGAAAATGAACAGAAGTCAAGGACCTCCTTAGTTATTAATTTGGTTTCTGTTTTTGAAATGCCTATTAGTCATTAAGAAGAATAACAAATGAAACACCTTTCAAAAAGAAAATGATTTTACCCACTAAATAACGAATAGGGAATATGCTTCATGGTAAGCAAGGAAATTCAAAATATTTGCTAACTTTGCCTCAAATCCTCTGTCTAAGACTTGTCTACACTAAAAAAAGTAAAAATAAAAATAAAAAAAAAAAGAAACGCTTTCTCAGTGACAAGGCTATGTTGTATAAAGATAGTTAAGAAAAAAAAGCAGAGAGAAAGAGAGAGACAGAGAGAGAGAGAGACAAAAGAAGGAAGAAAGAAGAAGGTAGGAAGGAAGAAAGAAAAATGGAGGGAGGATAAAGAGAAAACACCAAAAATCTTCTTTTCTTTAGCATTATTAGGAAAGGAAGGGACAGCATTTACCTTAAAGGTTTTTTATAAATGTTGTTTATCAATGTTTTTAAGTGGGAATTGTTAATAAAAGGAAGTAGGGAGAGCAAAACTCTGTGAAAAAAGTAAAATATGAAAAACATATTTACACTACATGCAGATATGGAGAGAAATACAGGTTCTTATTTTCTTACTAGCTGATATATTTTGTCCTGCGCATGGCTGGGTAAATAGGGGGATGGGTGGGAGGGGGCGGGGGTAAATTTAGTCCAATTTGGAAATTTCCATCTCATTTGGGTAAATGCCCAATCTTTTACTTCTCCTTCTTTTTTTTTTTCTCCCTGAGATGGCATCTTAGTATATGTTCTCAAAGGAAAGTGAGCTGATGATGTCCTCCAGCTCCTCTGTGAAAATGTCCTGCTGTGTCTGGTGCTGTTTGCCCTGCTGGCTGTTTGCCCTGCTGGCTGTCTTGGCTAAATTGGTGGCCCGCAGGTCTGCAGGTGTGGCCCTCATTGCAGCCTCCCACAGTTCCTCTCTGAGTCTCTGCCTGGCCTCACTCTGCTTCGCCAAGTCCCATGATGAACCTCATTGAGACTCTTGCTGGCTTTCAACTCAGCTGCTTTCTGAGTTCCCTATACTTTAGAGATTTCTAGGTCCCATCCATAGCATATTAGGAAACAAATAGTGCAGCAAAGCTAAAGGAGCAACTCCTGTGCCTACTTACTGTGCAATCACTACCAAATTGACGTTTCTGTGGCCATTCCATTGATATGCTTGAACAGGGGCACATCTGAATCAATTTCGTCCCAGGCTGGATATTCTCCTCATTTATCAAATATTCCATCCTCTCCCCAGGTTGAATTCAGAGAAAGGAATTCACTTTTCTAATCCACAGCTTCCATGCCCCCTCCCTCTTTTTCTTCTCACAAACCTCTAGGGCTGATGGAAGTAAGATTTTAAAAATATATCTATTCTCTTACTTTGTAGCTGAGACTTCTCTTCCTAGTCTCCTGTTTTCGAACTTCAGCCTTGTTGCTGAGAATTATTCATGAGTGGGGATGGGGAAAAAGGGAAAAGAATGGCCTATGGCCTAAATGTATGAGAAACTAACTTTTGGAAACATTTCCAAAGTTATCTGGCCCAGTGCAAAAAAAGAGCAGATCTGTCAAAAACTGGAGTTTGCGGAGCCTGGAACAATGAGATAGGAAAGGGCTTTAGAGCATCAGCAATGGGCTTAAGGTCGAAGTTTGCCGGTAAGAAATTCTACTGAGAGGAATGGCAGAAACGTATTTGAATTGCTGTTGTGCTGTTCTCCATTCTGTGCACATTTGCAATACAATTTTATCCCATGCAATAGCTATGATGAAGCACAACCCCATGCTTTGCATAGACTAGGGTAAGGATGGAGAGCTGCTGCAGGAATCAAATGACAGGCACTGTTCTAGAGAATAAAACTCAGAACAGAAGTTCAGAGTGAGTGATCATTAAGCAGAATAAAAGCTATTTGGCTTTCTCCTTCCACTGCTATCTCACATGAAATGCCTAGAAATGAAAAAGTGAACAAGAAGTCCCTTAGAGTTAAAATTATAGGGTTTTTTTCCCCCTTAGGTTGCCTCTAAAGTCAAAACACACAATATGGTGAGAAACAATTAAAACACACTTAATTACAGGCATACCTTAGAGATATCATACGTTGGGTTCGAGACCACCACACCACCACCATAAAGCAAGTATTGCAATAAAGTGAGTTGTGGGTCTTGCCTTCAATCTGAAAACAAACAAACAAACAAACAGACAAACAAACAAAAAACTTTCAAGTTCAATAAAGCAGAGTGTGAAAAATTGACTAAGGCTGTACATAGAGTTTTCTTAAGAGCAGGATTTGGATTAAGATATGCACATCTTTTACTTTACTTTAAAAAGGTCTATTTGCTTTATCTGAATATATTTAAAAGTCAGCATTAACCATAGATAATCTTAGAAAAACACAGTGTCTGCCAGTCACTGATATAAAGAGCAATTATTTTTAGGTCTCCTGATATTCCACCTGTACCTTAAAATAAGATTTTTAAGAGCCTACAAATTTTTCCAAATGTGTTTTGGTATCATCGGGAAGATACTTGGCTGGTGTTCATCTGTATCATTTATTGTCTCATTTGTTTTTCTTTCTCTGCCTCCACTCTGGGCTTTGTAGGAGGAATTTCTGCTATAAAGTTATTTCCAAGTTGTGCTTTCCTTACTGTATTATTTTGGAGATAATTAATTCCAGAATTTTCATCTATTCTTTTACAGAATCCTAGCACCATTTTCGTTCATCCTTTTTGCTCTTGCCTTTCTGTGGACCTTCTCTATGGCTTCCGAAACCCTGCATGTTCAAGAAACACAGCAAGTTACTAATTTATAATTTTTTGCAAAATATAAAAAAGATCATCTTTTTTTTCTGTCTTTTAATTCAATATAATAACTTATTTGCTTGCTTGACCACTGCATTTTACGCAATAAACTAGTCATGTGCAGAATGACACTTTAGAAGTGCGTTTGAAAGATCTGTATTTCATTAGAGCCCCAAACGTGAGTGACTCTTGGATACTGCAGCATGGCAGGGAGCCTGTTTTATAATGGTATATTTGAAAGATATATTTATTGTTCCCCCACAAGAAAAAACCAAGAAGAGAAGGAAAAATAAGTTAAACCCTAGTCTTGGGGCGGAATCCCTGGGGTACATCTGGGGCCATCAAAAATCTGACCCCTCTTCCCAAATGAAAGCAAAACTTCCAGGAGTTCTTAGTCAGCTTATAAACAAAGAGGAGAACATACAGAAGTAATGAAATTTCCAACTGTGGAGAAAAGCACTCATTTATTTTTTTTAAATCAGGGAATGATTGATGTGGCTGCAATTTGATGTCTGCTTTTAAGGAAATTCTTTATTTCACTCTTCCCCCTTCCCTTGCCTCCAGCTAATTTATAGCAAAATAGTGCTCAGCTTATTCAGACTTCCAAGGTCGGATTAAAAGAATGCTGGCTGATGTTTTCTGCTCTTCCTATTCTTCACTCCCTAGTCATCTCACGTTTGTTACAGTAATGCAAATTGTGAAAAAATCGTGTTTATTTTTTAACTCCGAATTTGCTTTTGAGGTACCTGGTTATTTCTTTGGGTATATACTCTTCTTTTAGGCAAACGCATATAACATGGTTGGTTCGATGTTAGCTGAACTCTGACAGTGTCTGAATATTAATCAAAACATGCATTAGGAAGATAGTTTTATTTTGTGTGTGGTAAGATTGAATTTACAAAAAGTAGGACTAAAGAATTTCTGTGCCGGAGACAACACTGGTTTAGAACTCACGCTGCCTTTTCTTTAGTTAAAAGGTTTTATATTTTCTTTTTCAAGGCAAGCTTGGGAGCTTACAATTTGTAGAACAGTCATGTTTAAGATTTTTCTAAACTGCACATTGACACGCCAGAAAGGCAGCAGCTGATGCTCCGTTTTGCATTTCATATGTTACGTATCTTTAGGAAGATCCTACAAATCTGAGCGTGGGTTTTATCAGTGCGGAGGGAGAGGGGTCTTCCTCTCATTCTCTGTTTCTTCTTGAAAAGCTTGCTGAGGAATTGTAATAGGAAGGCTCTTCAATGAGATTGATGGATGGCGGCAAATATGTATACGTGTAAAGTGGCCAAGTCACGCCTGGCATTTCAGGCATTCAGAATTGCACACAAAGGTCCTTAGCGTTACATGGTTCTTTGTAATAGGAGCCACATTCAAAATGCCAAAATGTCAGCCACTGAGCAGGTTCAAAAGTTTGCTTTAATATATGGTGATATCATTTGTTTCAGTTACCTGGGAACTTTCAGGGAGGGTGGCTTCATTCCTTTCTACTTCTCCTACATGGATGCCCTTGTCACTGATTTCTACTTAAAACCATTTATGACTCTAGCAGATGTTTCTGATTTAGAAAGAGTACTTTTTGAACCATTTCTTTCCAACTTCCTTCCCCCTGAACTCCCCCTCCTTGCTCCTCTCAGGAGCTAATTCCAGTCAGGTTGGAAATTACAAGCATGTTGTTTAGTGCTGGGAATGATGTGCTGACTGATGAGCAGAGGTAGGGCTTGAACCTGGGTCCTGAGGAACAGACTTCAATAGATTAGAGTATCAGCCTACTGAGAAATGTGCCATGCAGAAGCTTGATTTCCTTTCAGTCCAACTTAATTTTTCAGAGTCTGTAACTGAGACTGGCAGTTCTGAGCTCCTTGTTCCTTCAGCACAATTTATCAGCACAAGGTCAGAGAATTCTTCTGGGCCTGTTTCTCATGAGTGGTGATAATTATGCACACAGACAGCCCTACTCATATTATGTAATGCACCGAATGAAGTCGGGAGGGAGAATGGTTTTCATTTAGAATCAGAGGCACTGTCCCCAGACCCAAGTATGTCCAACATCCAACTAACCCAGGAATTACCTCTCATGTTCTGGATCAGATCCATCAACACACCCCCAATGAGGACACATCCTTCTTTTTATGACTATTGATGGGCTTTCAGCCTGACAATTCAGAAATGTGCCATTGACGCAGGCCACGTTCAGAGGAGGATGCCTTCTGGGATTTCTCAGTCATCAGCCTAAGTGGGGGTGATTTGGTGGCAGGAAATGTCTCCAGATAATGCATTCTTCTAATTTCTTTTTCAAATACTCTGCATCTTAGCTATTAATCAGGGAAGCTCCCACTTTTCCCTGTCAGAGCCATTCACCCATTTGGCCCAGGTTTTGGCTATGGGAATGAATGAACCATGTTCAGTTCATTGCAAGGCCAAGCAGATCAATGTTCCTGTCACTGTCTGGTTAGACGATACTTAACATCGCTCTAAACAAAAGCATTGCCCGGCAAAAAGGAAAGTGTTAGTAAAAAGAGGGCACTTGACTGGATACTCTATACGAGCCTTCCTTACACAAAATCCAGAGGATTTTGTTAACACTTAAAGCTCCATTTGACCCTTAGGGAATTTGTATATTTCACAAACTTGATAGAACAGTGGTAGCTATCAGGTGGGGATCTTCGTAGCCTTTATCCCTAGAAAATAATTAAAGAAATCTAGGAGGATGGTAGGCTTCTCTATGACTCATGAGATAGTTAAATAGAGGTAAATGCGATAGTCAAAGTTTCATATCAGAAAGAAAAAAGTGTTATTAAAACTCTGGAGTAACAAGACGCCCAGGTGACACTTCAGGGCCACCCAGAAGTACTTCTCACAATTCAGCCTACTGGACAAAGCAATTTATACCCACCTCGGTTGCTTTCACACTTCTCTTCTATTGCTTTCTTGTAGTAAATCAAACAAAGAAGCTAACCAGAAATCTACCGTTCTTCATTGAATGACATATCGTATCATACAATAGACAGATACACATTGGCAAAACGTGCTAGCCACGGTGTTGCACTGTGTTGTGACAATGATCTGCAAAAACAAGCATCTTAGCCATTTGTTATTTGTACCTCGTTTGCCAGCTTTACTTTAACAATTTTCCAAGGTTATTTCTTTTCATGTGTGGCTGAAGAGAAATATATTTCATTTGAAATCTTATTTTTAGTAGCAATGAGAATAAGAGAAACCCAGTGGGGTGTGTGTGTGTGTGTGTGTGTGTGTGAGAGAGAGAGAGAATTTCCTAGGTTTGTTTATTTTCTCTTCCTCTTTACATCACTTCAATCCAATCAGATGTCTCAAGAAAGTGGATGCCAGGAATGATGAATCACTGAAGCCTGTCCCGAGGATCGACATTCAGTGTAGGGGAATGTGCTGGAATATTAAGTGAGGTATGCCATGGCCTTTTGATAGAGGTAATACTTTATGCTTGGCAAATTGAGAAATGACATCTAATAACTTGGTATATCGGAAACCAGACTATAAATAAATGTATGCCTGAGACAAAATTTTTAAGTATTATTTTGAGTACCAGATAGATATCTACTTTTAGTGGCTCACAGTGATGGGGCTTAGAGAAGCTTTTTTTGCTGACTATATGTGGGTACCTTATACCACATAATACTGTATTATGATGGCTATTTTTTCACTTGTTAAGATTTTAAATAATCCATCTGATAAAAAAATCAAGAACTTATTTTAGTTAATGTCATTATACTTTTTTTTATTTGTATGTGTTCTAGGTTCTATAGTCTGTATTGGCCATTACCTTTCATCTTAAGCTTTACCACAAATTCTAAGAATATTAGAATTAGAAAGGGCTTACTAAGAATATTATTTTCATATTCATGGAATATGAACATATTAATATATATATTCAAAAGCCTATTTTCTTTTACTCGAAATAATATCTTTTGCTCTGGCATTTGAAAAAACTTAAACCATTTCAAAAAAAATATTCTTCAGAAAAGCGTGTGGGCTTAAAATAGTAGTTTGTATTGAGAAAACCATAGTAGAAATATACTTTTCATATATTGTTAAAAAATCCCAAACACATTAACACAGAAGCCATGATATGAATATTTTTATTTTCTGAGAGTTTGTGTCAGACTTTTCACGTCTCAGCATTTCACTTTTCACCATCCTCAGTTTCTTTTGTGAACAGCCAAATCAGAAGACAGCTTTAGTTTTTATCTCAAAATCTTGGAGGTAAGGGGGAATGTAAATCTGTAATTCTTCACCAGCATTGGGTTTGAGATCAGCACAGTTTTGTATTCATATACTAAATATTTAAAAAAACGATCTTTTTCCTTATGTGCAATTCAAATCACTGCATATCTTTCCCGCCACCCCCGCAGCAGACCATGTGTTAGGGTCTATGGAATGGTGTAGAAGGAATTATTTATACTCTATCTCCTCAAATGAAGGATGACTCTCAGTAGTATGTGCACTTGAGCAGGCTTATGCTTAGAAAAAGAAGAGACAGTTACACAAGAGTTTCACAGACACGGCACAAACAGAAACAAGGACCTATGGGCAAAGGACAGTGAATTTCAATCTAGTGCCAAATGGTTAAAAAAGAATTCTTTTGAGCTGGTACAGTTTGTGTTGCATAAAATTTGCAAGTGACTCTGCCTCAGCCAGTCATGATGATGAAGCAATATTTCTTAAACAAAAAATGGTTACCAACTGGAGATTGCCAATACTAATCAGTGAAGTTTTCTGAAATCAGATGCCTTCTAAAAATTTTATTCATTATTATTAGGTATACATCCTTAATATGATTTTAATCATTTTTTGACTCATGGGCTTGCCAAATGTAGTTTTGCCAACCTCAGTATTCTTCAGCAATGTAACCTCGAAGTTAATGACAGATTCCTGTCGAGTTGATGCAGAACAGCCAAATGGCACAGTGACAGTTTAGCACTAGATCAAACGATTTATTTCAATACAGCAATAGCAGGGCTTTTGATGGGGGTGAGGATGAACTCAATGAGCACCCCTAGACTTAATTTTTAAGGCTGCAGGGATGATGCTAGGCTGGATTCAGGCTTAGTCCTGACAGAGAAAATAGGTGGCCAACAGTCACTTTGGAACCTCCGAGGGTTGCTTACGTCCGCTGAGAACTTCCGCGCTTGTGCCTCTGGGTACAAACTGAACCGGAGTCCATTCATTGCAGGGGAGTGAGCAGACTGCAAGATGATCAGTGATTTCAACTAATCTGGGAACAACAGCTGGCAACAACTCACTCCTTTTTCTGACTTTCTGGCCTCTCCTGCTGTTGCAGAGACCGTTTTTGTTGCTGATGAGGTAGGTAAGATTCAGATCTACACCAAATGATGCAGAAACTGTGCAGCCCTGCCTACTGGCAACCAACATTTGCCTTTGCTGGGCTCCAGCCAGCTTTTCCCTGGCATGGCGGAATTTGCTCATGCTGAAATGGGGCAGAGGGACCGCAGAGCCAAAAGAAGCTGGGCTTCATCCTCAGCTACAGAGTTGCCCAGGGGGACCTTTGAGTAGAATTCTCATGCTTGTCATTCTTTATAGTTATCCTTACTCTACATCACTCCCAGCCTCATGCGGGGAAATTTCTCAAACATTACGTCTTACTGAGGTCATATCTTCAGATACCTCTCCACCTCCGTGGTCCATCTCCTAAACATCTTAAGTGCTTTGCTTGCCAAGCTCGGGTTTCCCAGATGAGACTTAGATTAAAATCTAGCTATTATGGAGCAAAATTATTAGCGTTTCTCTGAAAGCTTCTCCTGTTCATCACCCAGAGGTTGGTTGTGCTCCTGAGCTCCTTTATTAATAATATTACTCCACAAATAGCAACTCGGGCACTTGGAATACAGTCTTATATCTTTACGAGAGACCCAATTAATGCTTATACATATGCAAATATATATATACCTCTTACAAAACCTCAATAACAAACACGAATAGACTAGCCATTGCTATGAATTTCTTTTGGGGGATAGAGTTGGCCTTTATCTGGTAAAATCCAGTGGGCAGAGAGCTTGAGCCTGGTGGTTAAATTTATATCAGATTTCAGCCAGCCGGCAGTTACTCTTGTCTGCCGGTAGACTACTTTCTCTGTCACTTGGTATTAGATGTATTACACACCAAGCAGTAATTATCTTTGACACATAATTATTATGGTTTTGATGACAAGAAAGTCTTTTCTTTCCCTGCTTTCATAACATATATTCCTGAAAGTCCAGGCTTGCAAATGCAGCTAAAAATTAAAAGCACTTGGCTTCAGATCAAGCTTGAGAAAAGGGAATAAAACAAAAGAATTGTGTGTGCAGGAGGGAGGACAGTTTGGGGAGGGCAAAGACTTTACAAACAGAAAAATACAGACTATTTGAAAGTTTCCCAGATTATCTCGCATAAGAAGACTGCAGAACAGGAATGAAACCTCTGAGGGTCATGAGTACCCTAGGGGAAAGCTGCCAGGACACAGCCAGGCTGGGCTCCCACCAGGAAAAGGGTGTCTTTAAAGTAATAAACTGATCAAGGCTTGGATTAAAGGAGAGAGGAGGGAGGGAGAGAGGAGGCTCCCGGCAAGGCCATGCAAACCACAGAAATGAGTTTCTAATCTTGCCACATGGGCATTTTCCAGCTCTGCACTCTGAGTCAACCCAGCTGCAGGCCTGGATGAGCAGTTTAACAATCCTTGCCTGTAAACAAATGATCAGAATGAGGCATTTTGAGCCTGGGGGCTCTGTGGTATTTAAACAGGCAAGCGCCTGGCGCTCCTCCAGCTATACCTGCAGCTGTCTTTCTTGTAAGACCCAGTCCCCAAGCTTTGGCTGAGGAACTTGATTTTAGTTCTCTTGGACAATTCCCTGAAACTTCTGCTTAGGAGCATCTGGGGACAGTGGGAGGTGGCGAGGAGGGTGGATAGGGTGGAGACAGAAGGATGGGGACAAAATAGGGGTGTATTGGAGAGACTTGCTAAAGACTAGAATTATAATACGTGGATGTAATAATTTAACTCTAGGAAGCTGATGTTATCCAGGATCTGATTAGCACAAGAGGAAATCTGTTGGGTTGGCTGATGGTGATTGGACTGAGACCCAAAATTTGTTTTCCTTTTCCCCATTTGGAAATAAAAAATGTGGGTGCTGGGGGAGTCACTTATATTCCCAAGGGTGCTCCCTCTCCTCTGAGACTTCTCAGCTGTGGCTCAAATAATAATAATCAAGAGAACATACTTGCAAGCAGCTCTAATTTTAGTTCATTTTATTATTTAGAGATGGGGAGTGGAGGAGGGGTGGGGGTGGAGGCTGCCATTTATGACTAATGTAGTCTTGCAAGCTCTTAAGCCATATTTAGTAACATGGGGTATAAAAATAAGCTTTCGGTTCAATTTTTTTTAAAGTTGACTTCTGTTTCCTTTCTTCTATTCCCTCTCCCAAAGACGGATTTAACTAATTACACTTTCAGCTGAATGCTGATAGACATGTATTTATTATCGGGGCTGTAAGCCCTGGAATTCTTTTTTCCTCTCTGAGGCCACAGACATACACATTCAGCTTGAGTCCCTGCGAGCTGTCAGAGTTATGGCCCAGCCCAGAGCAGGGCAACATGATAAAGTTTTCAGGCCCTGTTTAGTTAAGACTGAAGACCTGGGACCCAGCCAATCTCCACCACTCAGGGCTCTTTCACAGTCCAAAATGATTTGGCTTAAACGTTTCCAACTGTGATGAGGTCCCATTTCAGTGATTATGCAGTCATTCACTTTTCCACATCAACATCAAAGTCATTAACAGCCGAGTATTATTGCATTGGCTGGAATTCAGTTAAGGACTAGAAGGAAGTTGCTCTTTATTAAGATAAATCATTGCCTTGGTTATGTCACCCATGAAATAATCAATTTACTGTGTTGGTTAATTTCCTCCCTCTTTGATCTGTGAATTAAGTTCAACAGATCATTGTTTCACACAACTACCACTCAAAAAATGTTTTAAGGGAAAAAGGCATGCATGTGTTCTGATGGCTGCGCTCTTACAAGTGCGGTAAACAGCACAGCAAACCGAGGGCTCCGTTCATGCCATCGTTCACGTCCACAGTTACCTTATCTCACCGCGGCTCCGAGGGCAGGGTAACACCCTCATCCAGCTGGGTGATCCTCTCTCTGAATTCCTGGAGTGTTCTGTTAAGAAATAAAATGTTAAGCAGAGCTAGCCTTAATACTTTGGGGATCATAAGCTTGAACCAAATCCAATGTGGGATATCCTCGTCTGGAATTCAGGATAAAAAAGCAGCACTCTTTATAAGGCTACTCACCCCTAAATGTGAGGCATCCCTTAGAAAGATCCTTCTCATAAATATAATGCGTTCTTTTGCTCCATAAGTCATGGCTTCTTATAGGAAAGAGAAATTGAGTGGGATGTTTTATTTTTCCTTGCTTTGGTGATTCCTGTGAGAAATATTCTTGTGCTTGAGTGACTTAAAAATATATTTTAATAATGAACTATTTCAAACACACAGACAAGTATAGAGAAGAATATAATCAAAATCCATGGACCCACAATACAACTTTATCAAATCTTAACATTGCACTTCAGATGTGTGCGTGTGTTTTAAAGAAATAAATGTTATAGATACAGCTGAGGACTCCTATGTATGTCCTGACATTCCCTCTCCTCAAAGGGAATAGCTGTCATGGATTTATGCATATAAATTCTTATTTAGTATTTTACTTTTGCTACATATTTTTGGTAATTGCAAGCAACAGATGTGTTATTTCATAGGTTTTTAAGCTTTTCAAAGATGGTATTACAGGGTCCGGCAGAAGTAAGGCCAGCTTGAGCATGGCTGGCAAGGTAATGATATGGGTGTAATAACTTATAGTTTTAATTTGAATGTTTCACCTAAAATGTCACATGGTGTGTTTGAGTATGATATTGTTATGTTACAGAATTACATGCTTGTGATTTTGTAATAAAAGATCATGTAATGAAAAAGGGGCATTATTTGTGCTGGACCTGCATGTCATATACATCCTTTTGTATTTTACTTGTTTCATTTACATTATATGTTTGGGATTTACTAACGCTGATACTTGTAGATCTAAGTTACTCATTTTAACTGTGACATAGTATTTTGTTATATGAATACATTTAAATCTTAGCCATATGTCTTTCTTCACAAGTATATTTTCTCTAGGGCACATACAAAAAAGATGGAATTTCTAGGTCACTGGGCATGCACATGTTTAGCTTTACCAAACATTGCCAAATTATCGATTTATATTCTCACCACTACTATATTAGGATCTGTATTTCTCCAAACAGTCTGTGCTAGAGTGACTAAAAATAATTTTCTAATTAAAAATGTCAGACTGAAGCCACTGTTCTCTGGATTCTGTTGCTCAGTCTCCACACTAAAAATAAAGTAGAAAAGTGCAGTCAACATAATCCCAATGAAAGTCAGAACTGCCCAGTGGTTATTCTTACCTTTGTTTCAACCTTGACTTTGGATATCTGGCTCAAGAAATATGTGTTGCCCCTCACCAGTTCATATGATTTCACCTTTAACTGGAACATAATCAACAGAAGAAAAAAGCAAACCAAATGTAACCAGAGACATTGAAATTAAGAACAATCTAACAATAGCCAGAGGGAAGGGGAGAGGGGACTATGGGGAGAAGGGTTTTCAGGAACCACTATAAAGGACACATGGACAAAACCAAGGGGGGGGGTGGAAGCAAGGGAGGGAGGTGGGTTTGGCTGGGGTCGAAGGGGAGGAGAGAAAATGCAGACAACTGTAATTGAACAACAATAAAGCAATGTTTGAAAAAAAAGAAATATGTGTTGTCAAGAGACTATAAAGGGCTATCCTATAGCAAGCCATTTAAAAAAAAATGTGGCTGCCTCATTAGAGTCAGCTGAAATGGAGATACATGACAATTTTCCACATTTTTCAGACACAAAATAACATTTTTGACCAAAAATGATTACAAAAAGCATAGAGCTACAGTATTAATCCCTTCAATCTCAAGTTTTTGTAAAGATGACCAAACTATTTCAAATTTTTTTTAAAAAATTTCTTTATGCACTAAAATCAAATAGTTTTTATGGACACTTAAGAGAATATGGAGTGTGAGGACAGCTATACACTTACACTTTGGTGACATGGCTCAGCAGCTACGAATTTATTATAGAACAAACAAAGTCAATATCAACAAAAAGAAGGAGAGAGAATGTAAACGTGTTTAGGAAACAGTATCACTGATACTGTTTGCGGTTAATCTCAGATTTAAAATGCTTGTCTTCCCACAAGGTGGGGAGGTGGGTTTGGCTGGGGTGGGGTTGGGGGAAAATGCAGACAACCGTAATCTAACAACAATAAAATAATTATAAATAAAATAAAATAAAATAAAATAAAATAAAATAAAATAAAATAAAATAAAATGCTGTCTTCCTAAACAGGGTGGCACAAATCCATGAAGACACAGAGAAGTCTTCAAGAACTGTTCACTCAGTGATGCTGAATAAGGGTTATTCCCTAAGAGGAAATGGAGCCTGACAGCTAGTACTTAGTTAGATGTGTGTATACCTACTACACAGAGCACTCTAAAAAAATCACACATTGGCATTATTACTACTGCAAATCAGACCATAGAAATTTTCCCACATCACTTTTGCTATTTCTAGGTGGACATTAGGCACCAGATTAAGTGTGTTTTATTGGATCCCATTTCCAGTTCAGAGAGTGGCGATGCCGGCTGCCCAAGTATTCTTCCTCTAGTCCATCCTCCACCTGTCTTTGCCACTCTAGGACGTCATTAAACACACTCCCATGTCCCCTGGCATCTGGTTGGTTTTGTTAGTGATGAGCACTGGTAAGAGACGAGGGGTGGTTAGGAGAGAAGTGAACAAATTTCTTTTTTTTAGACCATTCACAATGAAAAATAGTTGTTTAAAATATTTTCAGACTTCATGATAGAAGCATCAGATTGGTAAAATAAAAGATAACTGGAAAAATTAGATTTAAATAATTGTGCTTTTAAGTTTGTAGAAGTGCCATATAAAATTATTAGATATAAAATTATTAATATTTTAACATCTATGAGTTTCTTAGGAATATGGCCAAACCACACTTTTGTCATCTGTAAAATGGACATAATCTGAGTACCTACCTTAAGGACACCTGAGTAGATTTAATAAACTAGTGCAGTGATTTTCAACTGGTATGTCGCAAGGATTTTTAAAACATGCACTTCCTGACTATTCTACCAGGTACACTGATTTCTTTTCCCTTAGATTGTCAAAAAAAGAAAAAAAAAACTGACAACAGCCAACACGACAGTAGCCATTGGTGTGAATGAATCAAAATTATACCTACTTTTTTTTTGTCAGAGCGGCAAAACCACATTTTTTGGTGTGCTGCAGAATCTCAGTAGTTAGTCTATGTGTACCATGAGATAAAAAAGGTTGAAAATCACTGAACTAGGGAGTGGGAAGCATTTAACACAATATCTGGTACCTAATAAGTATGCAATAAAATTAGGATTATTAGTCTCATCGTTTTCATGTTTGGCTGTCTACTCCCATTTACCCACACCTTCTCAGAGATTATCAAATGATGATTTGTGGTTTTAAAAATGATGGGAACCTTTTTTTCCCAGGGTAAAGTTGAGACATTATCTTTGCCAATTTTTTTTTTACAAGCACCTGTGGCAGGAAAATAGTTTTGAAAGATTGATTTTTGTTTCCTCTTGTATTTCCTAGTTGAGCCCCTGGAGCCAGATAATCTTGGCTTGAATTCTGGTTCCATCTTTTACTCATAGCATGACCTGACTCTAAACTCTAATTTTCTCATCTGTAACTGCATAGAATTGTAGCGAGGGATCGTCAGAAAACTGATTTAAATTACTTAACTCAGTTCTAAATGGATGTGAGCTCTAATAACATATTGTGATCATTATTATTACGTTTAGTTGCTCTTCAGGAGGCAAGGAGAGTGAAGACAACAAAATAAACTGTGAGGTTCTGCTGAGCAAGCCCAGCCGGCTCCTTCCAGGAGAACAGTCTGCATCACGAGGCCACGCCGCGGCACACTCGCTCCTGCTTCTGTGTTCGTCCGTGCTGGGGGTCACCTTCCACCACGTGGGCTTTGTCCTGTTTAGGCTTTGCCTGATATTGAGGGCCTTTATAAGACATGTCATTTTACAGCATTCCTGTAAGATGAGCTGATGGCAGGATTTAAAAGGTAAACTGAGGCACAGTGATTTCAGATGCCCTGAATCACACAACGTGTAGTAAATGCGCATTTTGTTTTGTTTTTCCTTTCAGAGAAGGGGAGAACATAATGAAAATCCTTTTCCTAGAAAGCCTTGTCAACTCACTCTCTCAGACATTGTTGTTTCTTTCTGAGTGGTGGGCATGTGAAGGGCTGGAAGGACCAGTGCTGGTGCTCCTGGTGGAATTGTCTGTGAAATGCGTGGGGCACTTCCCACTGAGGGGCTCTGTGGGGCTGGGAGCACTGGACACATACATGCTCCCCATTTTTTCACCACAGAAGCACTGTACTGACTGCTTCCTTTGATATGAGAGCGCATCATTAAGATACTCTGTGAGCTCACTTCTGGAAAAGCTAAAGATGAATGGAGAAAAAAACACAAGTATCATTCATGAGGTTGAGACATTTATTGGAAATGCACAGAATCTACACGTTATAGGTTGAGGCAAATCATGTTTAGACAGCTCAACATTTTTAGGTGTTCAAAGCCCAAACACTTAAGTTTTATCAAACTTATTTAGCAAAATTAGGAAAATGTACATTGAGAGAACATGACTTTAGATTATGTCTGATTGTAGCAGTTTCCAAAAAAGGAAAAAAGAGTAAGTGAAAATACGTGTATGCATGAATTCTCTTATAATTTATACTACCAGAACCTATTAGCTAGAAAACAGCATAGGAGAAAATATGAACTAGGGTTGGATTTTGATTAATATTGCAATAATTTCAAGAGGAGTGATTCTCTTTATTTTAAAGATGGTCATTTCTGACAAAAATTTCTCATTCCTACCTGTTATGATATTTAGGGGTTAAAGATGTGGAATGTAATGGTAAATAAACTTTAAAATTAATTACATTTGCTTTTAAATAGCCCCATCAATCAGTATCTAAGATTTACCAGAATTGGACATTAATCCATCAAGTGGTTGGAAATTGCCAGGGTATTTCAGGCTACTCTAGCAGTTCATATTTTATAATATTACTGTCTGCACATTACTAACATTAAGCATAATTTCATGCGGAAGACAATTAGATTAATGAATGACTCTTGTGTTGTCAAATCCCATGAAAGCCATTTCTGCAAAACGAACTGGAAAATCTGATCTGTATTTTAGAAGAGGTGGCAGTTTCTATACTAGACAAAGGCCAACTTTTGTATTCATATAATTCTGGCCTGGAATTCTAACCTCAGAAAATGGTCCAATAAATTCAGGTCCAAAAATAAGTTCAAGTCCAGTGAAGCAGTTCATTATTCATTGGGTAGGATATGAAAGAGAAGCTTAATATTTTACTGATGATTCCAAGCCCAATAAAATTTGTTATTTCTAATTCAGGTAAAAGTCAACTCTCTATTACTTGTGATATTTCTGAATTAGAAGTAATTTCTGTTTGAATTGATGACCGTATATAGAAATTCCAAGCCTCGATCATCTCTCTTCACTGATAAATAACATCTTGGCCTGTTGAGAAGTTGATTTCCCAGTATTATCATACAATAAATGGCCTTAAGAAGCAGAAAGTTAGACCATTGAGCCTCATTCAGAATTATTTATGCCAGGAACTCTCATTATGTGAGTCATATAATTAGATTACCCCTTCTTTACTTTGGAATATGTTTCTTCCAAGGCCAGAGGAAAAGGAAGACTCATAAACTACCGTTCAGCGAAAAATGTTAGCCTTTGAAAGCAGCTGAGGGTCACTGTACCAATCCTTCCATCTTAGAAGAGATGGTGCGTCCTGCAAACTGGAGTGCAAGGGCCATGCAGCTGATAGCAGAACCAGGATTAACATGTAGGGATCTGACTTCTAATTTAGTGCTCGCTCTCCCACACTTAAAGTCTATTTCCATTTCTATTACTTCTCTCAAAATCTGTCAGATATTTGTCAAAAATGCAGTGACCTGAGCTGAGTACATGAGACCAAGGCTTTGCTGAAAGCCACGGAGAGCTAGGTCCTCCAGTGACGTGGGGCGGGGTCGCTCTGGCACAAAGCCGCCTTCACGAGCTCTGTGGGCAGCTGAGAAGGGAGGGTTGAAGAAAGCGGAGGAAGGGAACATGAGCAGACAAATGTTTCTGTGAGATGCTGAGGGTGAATAGATTCTCAAACTTGGGCAATGGGGGCTCCGTAGGTGTCTCAGTCAGGGAAGCTGGCAAGAAGAGGATGGAAAAGCATTTCCAAAATTTGGTGGGGAGGATTTGGAAGGCACACCAACAAAAGTGGAAATCATAAAGAAATAAATAAACAGGGTTAAAACAGGATGAAAAGACAAACAGGAAACTGGGAAAGATATTTGCAACATAAGAAATAAGCAGAGTTAATAACCCTATTCTAGCACAGCATAGTGCTTATTAACAATGAAAAAAGAAACATGTAAGTGAAAGATAATAGTAGACACAAGGAGGTTAAATCAGGAGAGATAAAAAGAATTTGACAAACAGAAAATATTTATCCTCACAATGAAGCAAATACAGTAAATGAAAAAATTTAAAATGCCACTGACATGCAATCTTTTTCAGACCAAACTACTAAAAATAAAAAATAATGAAAACACACTAAATTGAAAATCACCAGAGATAGGGGAAATAGGCTATTGCTTAGTCTAGTGGGACTTTCATTGGAATAACTTTTTCAGAGGGTAATTTGCAGTGGCCCCTACAGCCCACAAGTGCCCCAAGTTTTTGACCCAGCAATTCTACCTCTAAGATTGAATTCTAATGGAATAGTCATTGAACATAAATATTTAACAATGAAAAAAATCAAACAATAGAGAGATTGATTAAATACATCGTATGTGCATAATGTGTATAAAGCAGTTTACTTATGTATAAAATATATGTAGTAATAGTCCATATTATTTTACTGTGAAATTTAATTGATAAAATGTATGTGTTATATATAATAAACACCCTATCACTGTGTTTTTTTTTATTATTATTATGTATATTGTCCTGTAAAGTTTTAAAGTGCTTTTACGTTTCGGGGAAGATAGGTCCAGGTGGATGGAAATACCCCATGGTGGTGTGTGCCTGGCAGGCTGGCCCGCAGACAGGCAGGTGGGCAGTGGGGCCTTGTCCCAGTGAGTGCAGAGCAGCAGGGGAAGGTGAGGATGAGTTCGGGGCAGGGGCTGGGTGCAAACCACATATGGCCTTTTAAGCCATGTTAACAACCTGATATTTCATATTTATTTGTTTACTGTCTGTCTTCCCAACAAAGATTAATCTCCACAAGGGCCAGTACAGAGTGGGGAAAAAGTAGGTTTACAGTTGTTTGTATGAAAAATAATACAGTAATTAAAAAATAATACTATAAAAATAAATTCTGTGTTTCATGTACTCACAACTACAAGCCTGCTTTCGTCCCACCGTGCGTTTTGTTTTGTTCGCTGCAGCGCCCGCAGCACCGAGGGCTGCGCGGTTCAGCGCGGCAGCCGCGAGCCAGGTGTGGCTGCAAGCGCTTCGAATGTGGCCGGTCCGGAGTGTGAGGACACATCTCTCTTTAATAAATGTTTCTACTGATTGCACTTTGAGTGATAACGCATAGATATATGGAGTTAACTCAAGTATATTAAAACTTTACTCATTTCTTCTTTACGTTTTAAAATATGGCTATTAGGAAATTTACAGTTACATACTATATGGCTCACACTGTTTATGTTAAAAGCATAGGCATAAAAGGCATGCAGTTGTCATTCAGCAAACATTTGTTGAATGAATAAATGAGCACATGTTACAGTCTACCTTGATTCTGTTTGACATGATTTCTGAATTTACAATTTGACTCAAACACTAAGGAATCTATGGTTAAGAGAGAACTTGATTAACATTTGTCCTAATAGCCAGTCTCACTTAGATGTTTTCCCTCCTGGCTCTGTGTCGACGGATCTTCCAGAGAGATGGGCACACATGCATTTGGCTGTAGATGTTTCCTGGCTGAGGCAGAAAATGCTGCTACTTGTCTGTGTTGGTAGATGAAGACTTGGGTCTGACAGGATTAAAGAATAGCTCTAGTGGTTTGTAAATTTTAGATCCAATATCATAACCTTGGTGGAAGTTGTTGTAAGGATTTGGACAATGAGTATATCAACACATATTTAATTTACTAAAAAAGTCACAAGTCAACATACATGAAAAGGCAATTATAAGTACCTTTTATACCGAAAGATATGTATATACAGGGTGAAACTCTGAAGTAAAAAGGTAAATTTTTTTTACTATTTAAGAAAATGGCATCTTTCTATGTGCTCATAACTGTGAAGGAGTAACTTTATATCTGCATTTACCTATAGGGAGTTCACATGCATCTCTGTTGGCCTGGTATATATTTATAGAAATCACTTTTTCCTATCTATAGAAATGTAGATGAGTGAGTTTTTAGAATTTATGGGCGGCCATGGAGAGTGTGTTTTAAGTGGATGACAGACACTGGGGCTGAATCCTGCTTCAGGCAGCAGTGAGCAAGTTAAACCATCACTGATTGACTTTTATTAACTCTGATTTGTAAGGCTGATAGGCTCAGGCTTGCAGCTGATGGGCAGGTTTTTGTCACCCAGCCAAGACAGGAATCCTTGAGAAATGCCGAGGAGAAAAGACAGTGTCGTTCCCCAAAACCCATTGTGCTTTGAACGTCTGCTACTTTGTTTTTTCTACTTTACATACCCAAGCTGAAATGTTTTTACCAATTATTTTGTCATTCTTTATAAAACTTAGCTTAATCAGACGCTGAGTCTGATCTTTGTGCTTTAGGCTATGGCTGTAAATAGCATTGAAGTAGAAATACTATTTGTTTAAGAAGCTGGAATGCATTGGTTCAGTTAGGAGAGGGGAGGGGGAGATATGAACACATTTTCCTCAACTCCCTGTTCCCTCCAAAGGGATATCTTTGAGGTTTTTTTGTTTTTTTTTTTGTCTTTTCAGTTCTCCTTAAATAATTCTCTAATGGGCTAGTTAGGTATGAATAGAATTCCTCACATGTAACTAATATATGTTGTTCTCTCTCTTGCTAGGTTCAGCCCTAGGCAAATTTATAGTTTGTTTCTGATAACCCCAAGCTACTTTTCCAACCAACCAGCATTTGTTGAGTATCTAGTAGGATGGACAAAGCCCCATGCGTGGTAGGTGCTTTTGCAATCATTGCATTTAAACTTCATAGAGATGCGACGATGCAAGTGTTTTTATCCCTACTGTCGGAAGAACAAATGCATTTTCTAAGAGGTCTTTTAAAAGTCCTATAGCCAGTAAGTAACAGTATCAGTCATTTCTTACATTCACTGGTTTTTCTCTCTTAGGTGCAGCTCCCCCAAGTCTTTCTTTGTACTCCACTAATTAAAACCCGCTCTCTGAAATGTTCTGATAATTTTGTTTTCACGAAGATGTAAAGGTAGCGGGAGATTAATAGGCTTCTAATTTCCTTGGAGAGTTCTCCTTTGAGCCTTGAGTTATTTAGAAGTCTATTGTTTAATTTAGAAATATTTGGAGACTTTCTAGGTTTCTTATTGTTACTGAATTCTAAGTGTATACTGTCCTGATCACAGAATGCACTATATCATTTCAATCCTGTGCAGTTCACTAAGTCTTGCATAACGGCTCAGTGTGGTCTGTCTTGGCGAACGACTCATTTGGGAAGAATGTATGTTTTGCAATTGTTGGATATAGTGTTCTATAAAAGCATATCAGGCCAACAGTTAGAATTTTGTTCAAATCTTTTATAGCCTTTCTAATTTATCTACTTGTCCTATTAATTACCAAAAGTGGTATTGAATCTTCAATAGTGGATTTGTCTATTTCTTCATTTACTTTTGAGAATTGTTGATTCATATATTTTTGGACTTAGTTATTATGTTCATACACACTTAAAATTGTTATGACTTGTTGACAAATTGATGTTATTGTCATTAGGAAACCTTCTTTATGCGTTAGTATTTTCTTCTCAAAGTCTACTTTAGCTGGCACTCATACACGGTGTTAAGTTTTTTTAATATTTTGTGTTTGCATGATATATGATTTTCATCCTTTTACTTTCAATCTGGATCCTAATCTTTTAAGCATGTTTTGGTAAGCAACACATAGGTAGGCCTTGCTTTTATTTATTTATTTTTCCAGCCTGACAATTTTTACCTTCTGATGTAAGTGGTTAGTCCATTTACATTTAATTTAGTTATTGATATGTTTGTATTTAGGTTTACTATTTTGTCATTTATTTTCTTTTTGCCCCATCTGCTTTTTGTTCATCTTTCTCCTTTCCTGCCTGCTTTTGAGTGAAGTGAGTATATTTTAGTGTTCCATTAGATATTCTCTACTTTTAGGTTATGCCTCTTAGTTTTTGTAGTAGTTGTTCTAGATATTAAAATGTTCATCGTTATAATCAGTGTAAGAACTGTAAACCTATGTACTTCTAATAACTGGCCAAGTCTATCCATTGTTCTCTTGTCATATGCTTTATTTTAGTATAGGAGATAAACCCCATGATGCATTAATAGAATTTTGACTTTAAACAGTGAAAAGGTTTTTTAAAAAGTTATCTATCTGTCTGATGAAAGCATAGGTATAGATATGTTCAATTTTCTAAAATTAGATTTTATTTTTAACAGTAATAATTGTACAAAATTTAAAATATTTTAACATTATATACACACACATCAGGATAATTTTGAAGAATCCTTTATATATATCCATATGTGTATCTTTCTTAATGGTCTTTGTTCCTTCATGTGAACTGGTTTTCCCTGGTATTTTCTTTCAGACTAAAAATTTCCTTTACCATTTGTTGTGGTACAGGTCAGCTAGGGATGAATTCTTTCAGCCTTTGTCTGAAAATTTTTTTTCTTTCTTCATAGAGGATACTTTCACTGGATACAGAATCTAGATTGACAGTTTTTTTCTTTCAGAACTTAAATATGTCATTCCATTTTCTTCTGTTCTCCATTTTTTGGGATGAATAGTCATACTTCATTCTGATTGTTGTTCACTGGTGCATAAAGTGTGATCTTTCTCCTCAGGCTGCTTTCAAGATTATATTTGACTTTCAGCACATTGACCTAGATGTGTGTAGGTATGGTTTTATTTGTATTTTTCCTGCTTAGGGTAAATACAGAGGAACTGGGCTTCTTGTAGCTGTGGGCAAATGACTTTTATCAATTTTGCAAAATTCTCTATCTTATTCAGCTATTTTTTTTTGCCCCATTTTCTCTCTTTTCTTTCTATGGAATTCCAATTATGCGTATATCAAACCATTTGATATTGTTACATGGATATCAGATGTTATATTTTTTACTCTTCTTTTTGCATTGCTGTTTGGGTAATTTCTATGAGCATGTCTTTTAGCTCACTTATCCTTCTTTTCTTCCCTGTGCTTAGTCTGCTGATAAAACAAATGAAAAGAATTCTGACAGGCTATACTATCGGTTTTCTTTTTTTTAGTTTTAGGATTTTCACCTGGATTTTTTATACAGTTTCCGTTTCACTGATGACATTTTCTATTTGCTCACTTGTGCCTTTCAATTGTAGATTCAACATTTTTACCATATCTATTTACTTTAAAAGCTCTTTCTGATTATTACTACATCTGGGCTATATTTGGGTCTGGTTCTTCTGACTTATTTTCTCTTAATGGTAGATCACATTTTCTTGGGGTTTTTGAGTTTTTTTTTTTTTTTGCATATCTCAGTTTTTTATTGAGTGCTGTATATTCTGTGTAAGATAAATGTAAAGGCTGAAGTAAATAATATTTTTTTACCAAGAGAAGTGTTTACCCTTTTTACCATGCTGCTAGTGTGAGCATTGAATCAAGACATTTTTCAGTTGAGGTGGGTTTGGGTCATCATGCCACTGTAGTTAGATTTAGCACATTCTTCAAATGATCTGGGGTCTGGTTCAATAAATTATTTTTATTTGGGCTTTGGATATAAGTACCTGTGGGATTTTCCTCAGGTCTCCTGTATTGCCTACATCTTTTAACAGGTCCCATATGCCTGTACATCAGATGGGTAAACTTGTTGAGCACTTTTACCTCTTCAAGCCATAGGAAACCACTGCTTGAACTCATGGTAAAAACTCATAGTGCCAGGAGGGTTTCATCCATTTCTTCTACCATCCCCTTAGACTTCACCAGGCTTTGCATACCTTTGCCTGGCTCTGTGTGTGTATATGTATTAAGGGGTTGTTCTATCAACTGCTGAGAGAAGACAAGGAAGTTTCTCACTGCAATTATAGATTTGTATATTTCTTCTTTCAGTCCTATAGGTTTTTGCTTCATACATTTTGTAACTTCATTATTTGGTGCTGTGTTAGGTTTGCTATATCCTTTTGGTAGATTAACCTTTTAGTGTCATGTAATGTCCTTCTATGTCTGTGCTAATTTTTTACTCAGGAGTCTACTTTATCTGATACTGATGTGACCGTTCCTGCTTTCTTTTAATATTAGTATGACAAGTCTTTTTTTCTATCCATTAACTTTCAACCTGCTTATAACTTATAATTCAAGTGAATCTCTTATAGAGAATATATGATTGTGTGATTTTTAAAATACATTATGCCAGTCTCTGTCTTTTAATTTTCATACTTGAAGCCTTTATATTTTTGATACATTAGAGCTTAAGTCAGACGGTTTATTTTGTTGTTCTCATTTTTTTTTCTGGTTCTTTTTGTTTCTTTGCTTTATTTTTCCTGCCTCTCTGTGGGTTACATAAACATTCTTAGAATTCTTTTTTGATATATCTATAGTGTTTTAAGTATACCTCTTTTAATAGCTCTTTTAACAGTTGCTCTTGGTCATAATCTAGATATATAATTCACCAGAGTCTACTTGTGTCAATATTTTAACAGTTTGAATAACATGTACAAACTTACTTCCCATTATGTCTCTTTACCTTCTTTTATTGATGATATAATTGTCTTTAATATTATCTTTGCATATATTTAGAGCAATATCAGATGTTGTTATAATGTTTTCCTTCAACCATCAAGCATAATTTAGAACTTCTTTTAAGAGAAAGAAAAATGTATTATTTTTTCTAGTTCCTCCTTGTTTTTATTTATTTTTATTTATTTTTGTTTTATACCTACATATTTACTTTTTTCATTGTTATTTTTTGATGTTTCATGACTTCTTTTTTTCTTATTGCCTTTCTGTTTACAGAAAGTCTTTAGCAAATGTTTTAGTTTTGCTAGAATGTCTTTAATTCCCTTTACTCTTTTTTAAATATATTTTATTGGTTGTGCTATTACAGTTGTCCCATTTCCCCCCTTTCTTCCCATCTGCCCCCCATTCCCCACCCTTTAGTTTTTGTGCATGGGTCACACACATAAGTTCTTTGGCTTCTACATTTCCTATACTATTCTTAACCTCCTCCTGTCTGTTTTCTACCTACCATTTATGCTACTTA
Organism: Micronycteris hirsuta; assembly: GCA_004026765.1. Classification (NCBI taxonomy): domain Eukaryota; kingdom Metazoa; phylum Chordata; class Mammalia; order Chiroptera; family Phyllostomidae; genus Micronycteris; species Micronycteris hirsuta. The sequence continues at coordinate 34,761 of PVJI01007540.1, forward strand.
TTCTCTGTACTATTTCCTCCTCTCTCCCCCTCCCACTCTCCTGTTGATATCCCTCCATGTCTTATATAAATCCCTTTAACATTTCATACAAGAAAGGCTGGGTGGTGATGAACTCCTTGAACTTGACCTTATCTGAGAAGCACTTGATCTGCCCTTCCATTCTAAATGAAAGTTTTGCTGGATAGAGTATTCGTGGATGTAGGTCCTTGCCTTTCATGACTTAGAATACTTCTCTCCAGTCCCTCCTTTCCTGCAAAGTCTCTTTTGAGAAATAAGCTGACAGTCTTATGGGAATTCCTTTGTAGGTAACTGTCCTCTTCTCTTGTTGCTTCTAAGAGTCTCTCCTTATTTTTAATCTTGGGTAATGTAATTATGATGTGTCTTGGTGTGTTCCTCTTTGGGTCCAACTTCTTTGGGATCTCTGAGCTTCCTGGACTTCCTGGAAGTCTATTTCCTTCACTAGCTTGGGGAAGTTCTCCTTCATTATTTGCTCAAATGCATTTTCAATCCCTTGGTCTTCCTCTTCTCCTTCTGGCACTCCTATGACTCAGATGTTGGAATGTTTAAAGATGTCCTGGAGGTTCCTAAGCCTCTCCTCATTTTTTTGAATTCTTGTTTCTTCATTCTTTTCTGGTTGAATGTTTTTTTCTTTCTTCTGGTCCACACCATTGATTTGAGTCCCAGTTTCCTTCCCATCACTATGGGCTCCCTGTACATTTCCCCTCATTTCTCTTAGTGTATTCTTCATTTTTTCATCTAATTTGCAGCCTAATTCAACCAATCCTGTGAGCATCCTGATTACCAGTGCTTCAAACTGTGCATCTGATTGGTTGGCTATCTCTTCATCGCTTAGTTGTATTTTTTTCTGGCATTTTTATCTGCTCTTTCATTTGGGCCATTTTTTCCCCCTTGGGGCACTTTTACTTTAAGAGGCGGAGCCTTAGGTATTCACCAGGGTGGGGTAACCCACCTTGTTGTGTTGTGAAGCCCTGTGGGAGTGGGGCCTGAGAGGGAACAATGGTGATTGCTCTGCTCTCTGCCAGCTTTCAGTCAGTTCCCCCGCTACCCACAAGCAAATTGGGCCCTTCGGTGCTGGTTCCCGGGTAGGTAGGCTTGTGTAGTTCTAAGTCCCTGTGGGTCTCTCCAACGAACTCTCCTGTGAGGCTGGGAGTTCCTCCCACTGCTGCCTCAACCCCCACAGGTGTTTTCAGTCGGTGGTTTGAGGCTTTATTCCCCTGAGATGGTGGGTTGCGCAGTCTGCTCTGCTCCCCAGCTTTTCCTCCTGGTTCATCTGCATGTGAATGAGGGACCACCTGGTCCACAAGTCTCGGTCCCACTGGGTCTGGGTCGGCCAGCCTCGGGTTTTGCCAAGTGCACAGGCCGCGGGTCTCTCTGGACAGCTGCAGCGTTGCCCCCCAATGCTCCACAAACCGCCATCTCACTGAGCTCTCCACCCAGCTCTGCCCCGCCACTGGCCTGGATGAACGTGTCTTCTTTAACTCATTGGTTGTTGGACTTCCATAGAGTTCAGTTTTCTGTCAGTTCTGGTTGTTTTTTGTTTTTAAATTGTTGTTTTTCCTCTTTAGGTTGTGCAAGGAGGCACAGTGTGTCTACCTATACCTCTATCTTGGCCAGAAGTCTCTATTTCCCTTTACTGTTGAAAGATAATTTCTTGAGATATACAGTCATACCTGAAGATATTGTGGATTCAGTTTCAGACCGAAACTTGCAATAAAGCAAGTCCCATAAATTTGTTGGTTTCCCAGTACATATAAATGTCATGTTTACACTATATTGTAGCCTATTACCTAGTGTGCAGTGGCATTACTTCTAAAAGAAAAAATGTAATGCATACCTTAATTAAGAAATTCTTAGAGAATAGACTAATGGTTGCCAGAAGAGAGGGGCATTGGTAGGCTGGGTGAAAAGGTGAAGGGATTAAAAACTACAAATTGCTAGTTACAAAATAGTCATGGAGATGTAAAGTACAGCATAGGGGGTATAGTCAATAATATTGTGTACTGCAAATATCGAGGGAAGCATTTTGTAAATTGTATGATTGTCTAACCACTATGATGTACACCTGAAGCTAATGCAAAATAATATTAAAAGGAAACTGTTACTGGAAAATTAAAACTTCTTTATTGCTTACAAATGCTAACAGTTACCTGAGCCTGCTGGAAAAATAACTGATCGATCTGCTCTCTGCAGGTTTGTCACAAACCTTCGATTTGTAAAAAATGCAGTATCTTCGAAGAGCAAAAAGTGAAGTCATGAAACAAGTATACTTGTTGAGTATAGACTGAGACTTCTTATAAATTTTATGCCACTTTCTTATGGCTTCCATAGCTTCAGGTGAGAAATAGGCTGCCATTTAAATTGTTTTTTTTTTTCTTCTATAGGTAAAATGTTATTCCTCTTTTGCTGTTCTCAAGAAGTTTGGTTGTTTGTTCTTAGTTTTCAGAAGTTTGAGTTGTTTTGGCATGTATTTCTTTTTTTATATTCAGGTTAGGGTTTGCTCAGATTTGTGAATCTGTAGGTTTATGTCTTTTGCAAAATTTGGGAATCTGTCAGCCACAAGTCTTTGAGTCCTTTTTCAACCTGTCCTCTTTGTCTTCTTCTCCTTGTGCTGCAATGATAGGAATGCCATAGATTTTGTGATAGCTCCACAGGTTACTGAGACTCAATTAATTTTCTTTGGTCTATTGTCTCTCTGTTGTTCAGATTGGGTAACATCTATTGTTTTATTTTATTTCCCTTTTTATTTTGTTATTTTATTTCTATTGAATTTATGAGGGTGACATTGGTTAATAAAATAATATAGATTTCAGCTATACAATTCTACAATCCATCACTTGTCTATTTTATCATGTGTTCATCACTTTAAATGAAGTCTCCTTCTGTCACTATTTACCCCCCTTTACCCAGTTTTACCTCTCCCTGCCATATTGTTGTGTGTGTCTATGAGTTTGTTTGTTTGTTTTGCTTAATCCTTTCACCTTTCACCCAGTCCTCCAATCCCCCTCCTCTCTAACAGTTGTCAGTCTGCTTTCTGTATCTATGAGTTTGGATTTATTTTGTTTGTTTATTTTGTTCATTAGATTCCACATGTAAGGGAAATCATATGGTATTTGTCTTTCTCTGACTGGCTTATTTCACTTAACATAATAATCTTCAGGTCCGTCCATGCTGTTGCAAAAGACAAAATTTCCTTCTTTTTTATGGCCAGATAGTATTCCATTGTGTAAATGTAGCACAGCTTTTTAATTCACTCATCTACAAATGGACCTCCAAACCTTGCCTATTGTAAATAACACTGCAATGAACATAGTATTTCAGGGTTATGTGGTCATAAGGCATTCCATTTCTAATTTTCGAGGAAACTCCATACTGTTTTCTGCAGTGGCTGCACCAATATGCATTCCTACTAACAGTGCATAAGGATTCCCTTCCACATTCTCACCAGCACCTGTTGTTTGTTGATTTATTGATGATAGCCATTCTGACAGGTGTGAGTTGTTTTGTTCTATTTTCAAGTTTGACAATTCTTCTGTCTCCTCTTCCAGCCTGCTGTTGAGCCTATCCATTGAATATTTTAATTTAAAATTTTGCATTTTTCAGTTCTAAAATTTCAATGTTTCTTCTTTACATTTTATATTTGTTGCACAGACTTTTTATTTCTTTGCTGAAACTTTCTCTTTTTTCATTTGTTTTGTGTGATTGTAATTGCTTATTAAAGTATTTTTATGATAGCTATTTTAAAAAGCTTTCTCAGGTAATTCTAGTATTTTTACAACATCAGCATTGGCAACTATTGGTTGTCATTTTTATTCAAGTTGAAATTTTTAGTTGTTAGTAGCTGAATTTTTTACATTGAATCTGTATATTTTGGATATGACACTGTAATGCTATGGATCTGGTTACACTTTCTGTTTTATCTGGCTTTTAAAATTACATTTTATTATGGGAAGTGAAAAGTACTGATTTGCTACCGGCCAGTGGGAATAGAAGCCCATGTTCCCTACTCAGCCTCTGTTGACACCCAAGTAGAACAGTGCTCCTCATCATCCTTGCTGGGTGAGAGTGGGATTTCCAGCTCCCTGCTAGTCCTCCACTGATATCACAGGGGAGTGACCTTTTACAAGTGCTTTGTGTGAAAGTCCTTACTCTTTGCTAGGCTTCCTCAGACTCTATACTAGCAGGGAGGGGAATAGGCACCTCTTTACTTCCAGATGGGGGTAGAATGAGTGCTGGGGCCCTGCACTGTATCCTTTTGGTAGTGTGAGGGCCAGAACAGAGATTCTCCTCCTCCATGCCATAAGGCACAGACGTGTGAGGCCCTAGGAAGCCTGAGGATAGGGCTGGGCAACTCAGCAAAACTTTTAGGAAATCTCTGGAGTTTTTACATACCAGCAATGAGCAAGTGGAATTTGAAATTAAAAAACCCGATGCCATTTATATTAGTAGCCCCCAAATGAGATACAAAATATGTGCAAGAGCTATGTGAGAGAAACTGCAACACTCTGATGAAAGCAATCAAAGAACTATGTAAATGGAGAGGTATTCCATATTCATGGACATATTGTCAACATGTCAGTTCTTTGGAAATTTTATGTTTAGATTCAGTGCAGTCCACTCAAGATCCCAGCAAGTTACTTTTGGTTATCAACCAACTGATTCTAAAGTTATATGGGGAGTCAAAAGACCCAGAGCAGCCACAAAATATTAAAGATAAAATAGTCAGAGGGCTAGCGCTATTCAACTCCAAGAATTGCTATAAAGCTACATTAATCAAAGCAGTGTGGTATTGGTGAAAAAATAAATAGATCAATGGAACAAAATAGGAAGTCCAGAAACAATCTCATAAATACAGTCAAGTGATCTTAGACGAAAGAGTAAAGGCAATACAATGAAGTAAAGACAGTCTTTTCTACAGATGGCACTGGAACAACTGGATATTGTGTGCCAGTAAAAAAGACTCTAAATATAATTCTTATATCCTTCGGAAAGATTAGCTCTAAATGGTTTATAGACCTAAAAGTAAAATGAAAAACTATAAAACTCCTAGAAGATAAAAATAGAAGAAAACTTAATGACCTTGAGTAGAGTATGAATTTTAGCTATAACTCCAGGACACAATCCATGAAAGAAATAATTAACGAACTGGACTTCATTAAATTTAAAAGCTTGGGTTCTGCAAAAATGATGCCAAGATAATGAGATGAAAGGTCATAGACTGGGAGAAAATATTTGCAAAACACATATCTGATAAGGAATTGTAATCTAAAATATAACAAGACTTAAAATTCAACAGTAAGAAAACGAACACCTTGACTTAAGACTGGATGGAATACTTGAAAAGACACTTGACCAAAAATCATATGCACATGGAAAATAAACATATAAAAATGTTCAACACCATGTGTCATTAAGGAATTGCAAATTAAGACAACAATGAGATATCTTTACAGACCAATTCGAATGGCCAACATGCAGAACCCTGACAGCACCAAGTGCTAGTGAGGATGCAGAACAATAGGGACTCCTACTCATTGCTTGTGGGAACGCACAACAGAAGACAGTTTGGGAATTTCTTACAAAATTAAATATACCCTTTCCATATGATTCATCAATTGTACTCCTTGGTATTTACCCAAAGGAGCTGAATGCTTATGTTCATACAAAAACCTGAACATAAATATTTATAGTGGCTTTATTCATAATTGCCAAAGCTTGGAAGCAGCTAAGCTGTCCTTTGTATGGGAATGGATAAGCCACAGTGGTTCATCCTGACAATGGAATATTATTCAGTGATAAACAGAAATAATATTAAGTCATGAAAAGACATGGAGGAAACATAAATGCATATTACTAAGGGGAAGATGGCAATCTGTAAATGGTATATACTAAATAATTCCAATTATATGACACTCTGGAAAGACAAGACTAAGGAGAGAGTAAAAAGATCAGGGGTTGGGAGAAGGGTAGAATGAGCAGGCAGAGCACAGAAGATTTTCAGGGCAGTGAAACTACTCTGTGTTTTCATTTTATCCAATTGCTACTTATGACATTGGTGTCATCAAAAAGTCTGGTGCCTAGAACATAGTAGTCATGCAATAAAAGCTGGACAAAAAGAATGCATACATGCATGAATGCATGTCCAACCCTGGGCAAACGAGCGAAAGAGGCAAACTTTCCAAAAAGAATGCTTTTACTTAACTAGAAAAAGCTCTTCTTTCTTTCTGTTATTTGAACAACATTTATGAACTGGAGAAAGCCTTTGGTATGTGTGACACTGGCGCATTACACAGATCAGAGAACTACATGTGTTTGGGAGAAGTGTCTCCTGGTCACCAGAGGTTATAAACATCTAAATGACGAGGGAAAATTTGTTACTCATTTATATCTAGCATCAAAACTTGCTGGCATACATTTTGAATGGTAGCTTCTTAATAAATGTTTGCTGAATGAATGTTAAAAACTGATCAACTTAGTGTCCTTGATAACTATAGAAGAGGTTCTTAGATTAAAGCTGAAATGTATACTCTGTCCTAAACATTTCTGTTATCAACTGAACAGTGTCATTTCAAAATTCATATGTTGAAATCCCAACTACTCAGAATTTAACTCTATTTGAAGATAAGGTCTTTAACGATGTGATTATGCCTTCAGAGTGAGGCACCAGTATATAATTGGTGTCCTCATAAGAAGAGAAAGAGAACCAGGGGCGAGCAGAGAGAATGCGCTGTAAGGACATTGCACGAAGGCTTCCCTCTAGAAATTAAGGACAGAGGCCTCAGGAGAAACCAAACCTGCCAACTCATTGATCTTGGACTTCCAGCTTCTGGAGCAGTGAGAAAATAAATGTCTCTCTTTTAAGCCACCCAGTCATGTATTTTGTTATGGCGGCCCTAGCAAACAAATAACATTACTTTGAAAAAATAAGACGAAAACTTCACATTTTATATTGTGACTGTTTTATTTAGCAGCTATATTGCTGTTTATCCATATGTCTTGGCAAATATAATCTCAAATATGAAATCATTATTCTAGTTAATGTGGAGGTGTGTTTTTCCCTCTCTTCCTTTATCATTAAAATTATACCTATCGCTTATTTCTTTTTTATTTGTTCATACTAGAAAAATATCTTATTTTAAGGGGTAACAAGTGAAAACCCATATGTCATAATTAATTAGGTTATAATAATATCAATTAAATGTAGCGAAAGGAAACCCAAAAAATTATACCTAAGGATTTTTACACACTGTTTTTTTCCCTCAAGAAACTGCCCTCTTTATCTTATAATCTTCTTTGGTGTGACTAGTGCTAACTTGCATCCTTTATCCCAACTGATTGAAATCTGGGAATCTGAAAGAGTGCTAATCCATGGTGCCCCGCACCATGTTATTTGATATTCAGTTCAATATTTTCCTACCAGGCCTACGACCTACTTTAAGTGACACCTTTCCCTCCATCCTTATTATTTCCCCTCAGAACCTCTTCAGATGACACTCTCTCAGGTTAGAAAGACAGAAGAAACAAACACTGATGACATTTTATCAATGGGCTGTGACCCAAGTGTAACCACAACCCCAGTTTCAGGGAGTCTACTTTTTCAACATCTTCCCGGAGGCAGGGTGATAATGAAGCCAGACACAGACATTTCCTTCAACTTTTGCCAGACGATGTGGCTCCTTGAAGTAGATTACAATGAAATCTGTACAGAATAAGAGGCGTGTTGGAGCCTCCCTCCCCAGAGGAAAACCTGTTTCCAGTCTGTGACTGACCCCGTAAGTGGAGTCAAAATCCAATTGTTACATCACCCTTCAAATATGCTATTTAACACAAAGGCAAGCTATAAAGTAGCAGAAAGAGCAAAAATCTCTGGCTTCAAGTATCATTAAATATTTTTAAGGGGATATGGAAGGGTTTCAAAGGGTAACAAAATAAAGTTTTAAAAGATTTTTATCTATGTCATCTAATTTTTCTTTTTCAGGAAACATCTTTATGTTGCTAAGCCTTGAACTTTGTGAGTTTTAATATGACATGCAAGACATTTTTAAACCATAATTACTATATGTTTGGTATATTATTCACATCTATCTGATAAAAATCTGCTAACTTAATCATAAAATTGAGTAAAGATTTAGATGCAGTTTCTGAAGATATCCAATTTCAACTTTTTTCCCTTATGTTCCTACTTATAACCAACTGATTAGTGTTGTGCCTGGCCTTGCTGTGCCGTAGGTTTGGGAGAAAACAAAGGAATAAAAGTTATGTTTGGAGAGTTTATTCTGTGTCCACAATGTGCTAGGAACTTTCTGGAATGTAACCTACTTCACCATCAAAAACTCCTGTTAAGTGGAATTTCTCTTCTCTAACTGATAAAAATATTTTTGTTACTTATTATTGCAGAACCTTCGGCAGCTCCATGAAGTTTTGTGAATTGCTTGAGTTGGAGGATGACTATAGACAGGAGTCACGGTGAGGGCTAAGATTTTCTGGAAGTGTCCTTTGTGAGTTCAATAGTGGTTGGAGACTCATGAGTCATAGAAATCAAGGGTGGTCTTTAGTATTGTGAAGAAAGTCCTTTAGATTTATCCCTGACTTAAACTACTCATTTATGCAATAAGATGGTGAAATTGATTTATCCCAAAATAACTTTTTATGGAGCAATGGGAGGGTTGTTGCTGGAGAACTTGCGTCACTGGTAAAGTAATGCTGGGAAACTGCTTTCGGGGGCAGCTACCTCAGAAGCCATCTGCATCTTTGGAAGTTGACTCTTGTGCATGGTTTATATGCAAAAATGCAGACTTTTTACCATTTCCTACCCTGTATCAGGTTGGGCATTTCTTTGTTCCTACTAGAATCCGGGAATCCAGGGGTACCTGGTAGAGAGAAGGAGGTGCTAGAACTAAATGGAGTTTTGCAAGGGGTGGCATTGTTGGAGATCAGGTGGCTAAGAATCAGTCTGTCAGTTGACTCTCTAATAGCAAAAAGACATGAAGAACTGATGTAATTGCTTAGAAAAATTAGGGTGAGGACAAGTTTAGTTTTTTTGCTATATTTTAAACATAGAATCTAGGCATTTTGGTATACAATAGTTAAAAAATTTTAAAACAGACAGTTCATCAAGTTATTCAGTGTGCAATCTGGAGAAGGGTGACAATAAAGACAAATAATCATGTCGTTAAAAATAGTTGGCAAGATAAAAATAATGGAAGCTAACATATATGGGAATTTGATCAATATATTTTCTTTTAAGAAGTAAGCAGTCCCCGATGCCTGTCTCCCCATGTGAATTTAATTAACTTGTTTGATATTCAGAAGTATTGGGATTTTTCAGGTTTAGGAGGAGCAATTTTGATGCCATGCGCCATTTAGTATCTGATTCTAGGAAAGAAAAGTGATAATGATCTATGTTCCATTGTGTACTTTTTATATAATGCAAAGTTACCAAATAAGAAGATTATAACTGGACTTTTCTATGCAGTCCCATTGTTATAGGCATTCTTGTCAAGAGGAAGCTTATATTAAAATATTTCTCCCAAGCTACCACAAAACCCAGAATCATTAAAAATTTAAGAATTGCTAAAATACAAAGGACATGCATCTCCAGATATTGTTTAAAACTCGCATTTTACTCAGTTTGAGTAATGAAACTAAATTGGTTGGTCTCTTTTATATTTTGCCTGTTTCTAATCAGTTTCACTTTTGTTTTTCCATGAGCTCATCCAGTGATGATGTTTTGGGGATTTCATATTCCTGGCATCATCCATATTTTCAGCAAGCTTTTTGTCATTGAAAGAAAACATTTCGGAATGTGAGGGTTTATGCTGCCTGCAATAATCTGTTAAGAAACTTAAGTTTGGAGTTAAGAATACTTTAACAAAGATGTGAATGGAATTGTGTGGAACTTGGGTTTATTCTAAAATAAGAAAAGTCAAACTTTATCAGCACATCTATATTTTCCCAGATGCTTAATCAGTTTAGTAATTATGCTGAATTTTGTTCAAGTACTATAATATGAATGGATATATTACAGTCTTTAATTTTTGTCTGTTTATGTCTATTATTAATCCTGGTAATGTAAGCATTGTATATATTTAATAAAGATAGCTTAGAGGCAGCGTATTCTTCTAATAATCATTAAGGCAAGCTTAGCATGATATTAAATCTATGCCAGTTCAGTTAAACCAACAGACAATTTCGGTAGGAACAAAGTGTCTTTGGTTAGCAGATCATTCTACCGTGCTATTAATTGGTAACATAAATGAACAATTGACATGCACCTTGCTCTATGTGCTGCTAAAAGGCTCATATTAAATTAAGTCTTTTACAGAAAATAATCATAATTGAATACGAAATAGCTAAATTCCATCATTTATGCCAAGCCTTTCTAATTATTCACTATTTATGAGTAGAAGGATAGGATTGCTGCCTCTGGACATGTGACAGAAGTGGAGATTAAGCTGGCATTATCAGTGGTTTATCATTCAGTGGGCAGGAGGATTACCTGACTGTCCTGCCCCTTCTCTACTTTGGAAGAGCTGCCTCGTGGCCATTCTGCAGTTCATTAGCACCTCTACCAAGATGTGCAGCACAAGAAGTCCTTATCAGCAGTTTCGGTCAAAGCAGGAGCCAGGGTCAAGATTGAAACTAATGGCTGAAATGAGGTTTGAGGATTCTCTGTGTGTTTCATTAGTCCTCTCCACTTGTTAACAAGCTGAATTCAGAGCTGAATGTAGTATTTTTTATTCACCCGAATATGTACTGTATTTAGTTTCCGTTAAAAATTCTAGCTTGCTATTTATGTTCTACCAGTAAATGGGACATAAGAAAAACTGAGTATACTAAAGATTTGTAACTTAGTTTTAAAAAACTATTGATGCTGCTGTGTCTGTATACGTAGAAAAGGGTGAAATGTTTCACACACACATATGGAGAAAGACAGAACGGTCTTATAACCAAGTCCTTGCAAAGTCTCTCATCTCATGTGGTGTTTTCTCAGTAATTTTATTTTGGACACAAGGGATTATTTGTGGAAACATACATTAGCCTAAAACTACCTCAATTAGTTTTTCCAAAAAGGGCCAAATTTTACACTGATTTAATAATGATTTTATGATGCATGACCTAAGATTACATGTGTGATGTAATTAGATAAACACAGCAATTCAATTGTAGAAATTGAAACTGTACACCTACAGGAAAAAAATGGCTTTCAATGTATGTGAATAGGTGCTTTGAATAAAAGAGTTAGTGTCCGCATTATATTTGATTGAAATAGGGCTTATCCCAAACGACTTGGGCAGAAATAAATAGAGAGAGCATTCTGTACAGCAGGTCAGATGACTCCGACATTGGCTCTGCTCAGTGGTTAGGAGTCACTCAACCACCTCTATATACGACACTCTCAAAGGGCAGACTCAGCAGGCACCAGAGCACCATTAAAGTGAATATGGGTATAGGATCAACCCCTGGACAAAAGCTTCTCCACTGTGCTCACAGCCAGTCCTCACATCCAGTCAAATCTCCCATTGACATGCCAACAGCAATCAGTGCTTAACTACAACAGGAGGGCACACACAACCCACATGTGAGACACACCTGGAGCACTTAGCTTAGGTGATTGGGGAAACTTCGCCACAAGGCCCCATAGGACACCTACTATATAAAACACTTACTAAGACCAGGTGACATAGCAGCCCACCTGATACATAGAAACAAACATAGGGAGGCAGCTAAAATGGAGAGACAAAAAAAAAGTCCCAAATGAAAGAAAAGAAAAAAAACTTCAGAAAAAACAAACAAACAAAATGGACACAAGCGATCTACATGATGCAGAGTTCAGAACACTTGGAATAAGATCAGTGGGATCTTCAACAAAGAAACAGGAAACATAAAATAGAGACAGAAAACATTAAAAAGTCAGAAACGAAGAATACATTAAAAGGAACCAACACTAGAGTAGATGAAGCAGAGGATCCAGTCAGAGATTTGGAAGATAGGTAGCAGGAAACACCCAATCAGAACAGCAGAAAGAAAAAACCTAAAAGAATAAGGATAGCTTAAGGGACCTCTGGGACAACATCATGCATACCAACATTCACATCACGGGGTTACCAGAAGGAGAAGAGGGAGAGCAAGGAATTGAAGATCTATTTGAAAGAATAATGACTGAAAACTTTGCTAACCTGGTGAAAGAAAAAGACATGCAAGCTCAGGAAGTGCAGCAAGTCACAAACAAGATGAACCCAAAGAGGCCCACACCAAGACACATCATAATTAAAGTGGAAAAAGTTGAAGACAAAGAAAGAGTACTAAAAAACAGCAAGAGGAGAGCAGTTCATTACCTACAATGCAGCTCCCATAAGATTGTCAGCTGATTTCTCAACAGAAACTTTTCAGGACAGAAGGGATTGGCAAGAAGTACTAAAAGTGATGAAAAGCAAGGGCCTACAACCAAGATTATTCTACCCAGCAGAGCTATCATTTAGAAACGAGGGACAGATAAAGAGCTTCCCAGACAAGAAAAAGCTAAAGAAGTTTATTGCAAAAAAAACCCTTAAAACCAAAAAACACAAAAAGCAGTATTCCAAGAAATGTTAAAAGGACTTCTTTAAGGAGAAGGAAAAACAGAGGAAAATATGAATAATAAAATGTCAATAGCTACACACCTATCAATAATTATTGTAAATATAAATGGATTACATTCTTCAAACAAGAGACACAGTTTGGCTATTGTGTAACAAAACAAGACCCCTACATATGCTGTCTATAAGAGACTCATTTCAGATCCAAAGACACACACAGACTGAGAATAAAGAAAGGAATGAGAAAAGATATTTCATGAAGATGGAAATGAAAAAACTAAGCTGGGTTAGCAAATACATATACCAGACAAAATACACTTTAAAACAAAGACTATAAGAAGAGACAAAGAAGGACCCAGTAATTCCACTTCTGAGTATTTATCTGAGGAAACCCAAAACACTTATTTGAAAGGAGATATGCACCCCTGTGTTCATTGTAGAATTATTTACAATAGCCAAGATATGAAAGCAACAAAATTGTCCATCATACATAAATGAACAAAAAAGTGACATGTACAATGGAATTTGACTCAGCCGTGAAAAAGAAGGAAATTTTGCCAACTGCAATTAACAGATGAACCCAAAAGATATGCTGAGAAAATAAGTCAGACATAAAGATAAATGCCATGTGATTTCACTTATATATGGAATCTAAAAGACAAAATAAATCACCAAACAAAACAGAAACAAATTCATAGATATATTTTGATATTTGACAGATGGGGGTGTTGTGGAGATTGCTGAAAAAGATGAGGGGATTAAGAAGTACAAATTGTTGGTTATAAAATAGTCATGGAGATGTTAAGTACAGCACTGAATATACAGTCAATAATATTATATAACTATAGATATAGCATATAAAATATTATATATAGTATATATAATATAGTTATGACTATAGTGGTGTCAGATGGGCACTAGATTTATTGGGATGAGCACTTTGTAAGTTATATAAATGTCTAGTCACTATGTTGTACACCTGAAACTAATATAAGTGTATGTCAACTGTAGCTGAAAAATAAAAAGAAAAAGAAGATAAACTGTCAAGGAGACAAAAATAAATTGGCCCTGGTAATAACCAATAAACTCCTGATAAAGACGTGAAGACTTTGGGTAAAATTATTTTGTAAAATATATGATATTTGATGGAAAAATTGTTGAGAATACAACTCTGAACGACAGAAGTAACCAACTTGATCTAACAAACATCTATAGAATGTTAGATTTAACAGCCACAGAACGTGCATTCTTTTCAAATGAACATCACTCTTCACAGAAATAGACCATATAATGAGCTAAAAAATGTTTTAACACACTTTAAAAGATTGGATTCTTATAGATGATATCCTTTAAAACTAAATTAAAAACCAGTAGCAATAACATCTAGCAATGCTGCAGGTATTTGTGCATCAAACATATTTTTTTTAGGTAACTAATAGTTTGTAGAAGACATTGTAAGGAAAATTAGGAAATATTTTGCGCTCAATAATAATTACAATTCACCATTTCAAAACTTATGTGATGCAAAGGAATAACAGATATAAAAGCAGAAATTAGTGAAAGAGAAAACAGATGAATAATAGAGAAATGAACAGAACCAAGTGTGATTTCTTTGAAAATATTAATGAGATTAATAGATTAAGAGACTCCCAGCAAAACTGTTCATAAAAAAGGAGAGAAATATATATTATAATTGAAAAAAGGGACATAAGTATATATGCTCCAGATATTAATAGTGAGAGAATACTATGAATAACATCATTTCAATAAAATCAATTATTTAGATAAAGTAAAATCCAAAAATATATAATATACCAAAACTGGCAGGATGAAATAGATAATCAGAAGTGCATTTATTAAATAAACTTGTAACAAATATATTAAAGAAATTAAATTTATAATAAAATTTTTTTACATTTTTAAATTGTTGTTCAAGTACAGTTGTGTCCATGTCCCCCCCGACCCCAGACATCCCCACTTCCCACCCTTGATCCTACCTCCCTTTGGCTCTGTCCTTTATACATGTTCCTGACGACACTTCCCCCATTCCCCACATTATCCCCTCCCACCTCCCCTCTGGTTTCTGTCAGTTTGTTCGTCATTCCAATGTCTCTGATTATATTTTGCTTGCTTGTTTGTTTTGTTAATTAGGTTCCCCTTATAGGTGAGATCATATGGTATTTGTCTTTCACCGCCTGGCGTATTTCCCTTAGCATAATGCTCTCCAGATCGATCAGTGATGTTGTGAAGGGTAGGAGTTCCTTCTTTCTTTCTGCTGCGTAGTATTCCATTGTGTAAATGTACCACAGTTTTTTGATCCAGTCATTTACTGATGGGCACTTAGGTTGCTTCCAGCACTTGGCTACGGTAAATTGTGCTGCTATGAACATTGGGGTGCATAGGTTCTTTTGAATTGGTGTTTCAGGGTTCTTAGGGCATAATCCCAGCAGTGGAATTGCCAGGTCAAAAGGCAATTCCATTTTTAGTTTTCTGAGGAAATTCCATACTGTTAAAAAAATTTCCATAAAGAAAACTCTGAGTTCAGATGATTTCTTGGTGAAATTTATCAAATATTTATTGTAAAAAATGAACCATTGTCACAGAAAATAGTGTAAAATGTTCAGAAAATAGAGAAGGCAACACATTTCTAATTCATTCTATGAGGCTAGCATACCCTTGATACCAAAATCTGACAAAGAAAATGCCATTCTCTCCCCTGCCAAGAACCTTCAATCTGTTAGCAGGATCTATATAAAATCTATAGCTAACAACATTCTTAATGGTGAAAGACAGTATTTTCCTTCTGAGATTGGAGAAAGGCGAGGCTTCCTACTTCTACCACTCCTATTTAATATGTACTTGCAATAAGTTGAGACAAAGCAGTTAAAGGAATAAAAATCAGGAAGGAAAAAGCAAAAAAGTCTGTATTTGCACACTGTGTGGAAGTGTGTATATGTGATAGCCTGCTTATATATGTAAAATCATAAATAATCTACAGAGTAAGATAGCAACACGTGAATAGTTGATAAGTCAAAGTTTTAGGATACAAGGCCAATATACAAATATTATTTGTGGGTTTGCATATTTGTAGCAAACAATTAAAATAAAATTTACAAATGCAATTTAAAATAGTAAAAAGACAAAATACTTACGAATAAATATAACAAAATATATTCAGTGACTCTGTGCAAGCACCAAAGAGAATATAACAGTGCTGAGAGAACTCATGGAAGAGTGAATGAATGGAGAGATGTTCATGTTAAAATGTCAGTTCTCCAAAATTGATCTATAGCTTCAATGCAATGAAAAAAAAATCTATTTTGTAGAAATAGCTTAGTTGATTCTAAAGTAGATATGGAACCAAACAAGAATAGCCAATACAATCCTAAAGAAGAATGCCTTTGGAGGACTTACACTACATCACTTGAAGACTTACTCTAAAGCTACAGTAATCAGAACATATTCTTCCTCTTTAACTTCATATGAAAATGTCAACACGTACAATGGACTGAATAGCATAATAGTGTAATGCTGAGGATCCCACCTCCCAGTTTTTACAATTCTCCACTACGGCAACTATGGTTTTGTTTGCGTGCTCTCCGTTTAACCTCAAGTGATTATTTCTTCTTAATTAATTTAATTTATTTATTTATGTACTTATTTATTTATTTTTATTGTTGTTCAAGTACAGTTGTCTGCATTTTCCCTCCACCATCCCCTCCCCCCAGCCATCCCCAGCTCCCTCCCCTTATCCCATCCCTCCTTGGTTTTGTCCATGTGCCCTTTATACATGTTCCTGAAAACCCTTCCCCCTTCCCCCCATTATCCCCTCCTACCTCCCCTCTGGTTATTGTCCGTTTGTCCTTAATTTCAATGTCTCTGATTATATTTTGCTTACTTGTTTGTTTTATTGATTAGGTTCCACTTATAGGTGAGATCATATGGTATTTGTCTTTCACCACCTGGCTTATTTCACTTAGCATTAATGCTCTCCAGTTCCTTCCATGCTGTCGCAAAGGGTAGGAGCTCCTTTCTTTTTGCTGCATAGACTTCCATTGTGTAAATGTACCATAGGTTTTTGATCCACTCACTCACTGATGGGCACTTAGGTTGCTTCCAGCACTTGGCTATTGTGAATTGTGCTGAGATGAACATTGTATCTTGCGTCTAAATGGAGAAATTTCCTCTGGTCACATATTTGGTTACTCTTTAAAATACAGCTCATATAAGAAGGTCAGAATCAATTACCTATTTTTTCACTTTATCAGTTTTTAAAAATAAAGAGTTGGTATTCTAGGATGCTCCAGAGATGACCAATTTTTGTTTGAGCCTTATGAAGGATGCCTGTATTTAAGCACATTTAGTTATCTTTCAATACATTTAGGATATAATGTTTATTGATGCTCAATTTTTCTGTTTGGCAAAGGAGTGCTTATTCAAATGGGTTCCTGAGGCAGGTTGAGAGCTTTCTTGCTTATGCCAGGATACGTATATACAGGGGTGAGCAAAAGTAGGTTTGCAGTTTTTTGTATGGAAAAATACATGCAGGTTGTTATTGTTATTATAGCTTTATTAATTCTGTGTCTCACGTACTCACAACTGTAAACCTCATACCCACCCCTCTATTTCCTGCCCCAGATCTGGAATTAGCAATTTCTTAAAGAATCTCCCTTTCCCTTTTGTAGGAAACAGTATTGGGAGAGAAAACTCAGTACCAAGAGTGTCCATTGCTATCGGATTGGTCCTAGAGAAAATGTGAGTGAGTATGTTGTCCTAACATTTGTTGTTTATTTGTCTTCCTTCCCTGCTAGATTGTAAGGCCAGACTCTGTGGCTTCTCCTCCCTTGTTCCAAGTGTAATTTTATAATTTGTTGTAAAGTTTCAGTTAGTGAGGGAACAGGAAAATAATTACCAAGGAAGATTTCTCAAAGAGGCTCACATTTTATAGAGAACAGCAATGGAAGTTTGGGGTGTGTGTGTGTGTGTGTGTGTGTGTGTATTTTACTGGGAGGGTGGTAGTAGAATCTGTTCAAAGGGTTAAATAGACTCCTATAAAGATAAATTGGGGTGTTTTAGAATGGATATGAATTTTCCACTAGATTGAAATACTTTGAAACTTGACATTAATAATAAATGAAGACCTTGCCATTTTTATACACTTCTTAGAGAGAATGTCTTGGGTAGAAAGAACTTATCTGGGTTGCTTAATGGGCTAAACCCCAATCAATTCATGCAGTTGAGGTACCCATTATTGTCTTGTGCTGAGCACTGAATCGCATTACTCCACAGATGTTCTCACCTGGCTGTACTGAAAATGCGGGGTTGATGTGCTGACGATTTACTGTATCGATGGCTTCTTCTGCAACTTGAGAACATCTGTGTGATTCACAATTTGAGGCAGCGTGAGCCCTGGCAGTAGCCTGAGCCGCCAGTTTTCTATGGAAAATAAACATACTTTATATCTGATTTAGACCGCTGTGTAAGCACTGCCTCAAGACAAACTCCAGAGCTCTTCAACATTCTGACCACATTTCCCCACCCCCAGAAACTCCTCTGAAGAAGTTATGTAGCTGCCACTGTTGGGTGATAACTATAATTACATGGAAAAGTAGGATGTTAATGACAACACAGGAGGAAATGCACTTCTATGTTCCGTGGTCTATAGCATGTAATTTCATGGGAAATAATAGCAATAATACCACTACTTGAGCAGACTTAGACTTACTGGGTTCCAGCATTATTTCAAGTATTTTCCATATGTTAACACCTCACCCCATAACTACTAGTATCTCTATTATGCAGAAGAAACAGAAACAAGTAGGTAAAATAAGTTGTCTCCCTCAGGTTCCATACCTTTTCACTACTGTGTTGGACTGCCTTTCAAAATGTTATATAACCTTGTCAGCCACTTAAGATAACTTTTTGAAATATAGATATTGTTATTCCCAAGTTAATGGGTAGTTAACTGAGGCTGAGGGAGACTAAATAACTTGGTTAACTCCACACCATTTGTAAATTGGACCTAGGATTGCCTGAGTGAAAAACCTGTGCCCTCCCTTTTAGAAAGAAGTAAACAGAATAATTAGCTTATCAACCACGTATCCTTTGTCTCCCTAGTTTGTATTTTATATGTAACAAAATATTAAAATGTTATAGAGAGCTGTAAAACATATAGTTGTGTATTCCATTTTACTTAGCAACTTGATTCATTAAAGAGGGTAGTGGAGGCAAGAGCTTGGATTTTGGAGGTTCCCACGCAGGTCACTGTTGCTCACGCAGGTCAGCGCTGCCACTGTGGGACTATCCACACTGCTTACCATTTTTTTTTTCTGAGTAAATAAATTACACGCTTATACACTTTTCATGCAATCTCTAGCTTTTTGCTAGCAAATTAGTGCTAGCAAAAATTTGATATAGAACAAAACAGTCGTGGCGAAATAGTTTATTTTTATACAAAGAGTAAACAAAACTGCTCTTGGTGTGATGACTTCTCAGAGATGAATATCTTCCAATTACCCCAATGGAAATACTCACTGTTGGAAATAAACTCAAATGGGAAAGGCTTGGAATCAGTTGGAGTTGTATAACCACATTAGGTACGATGGCAGTCCACTCTGAAGGGTAACTTACTGGTATGAACGCTCTGTGGCTTTTGCCAAATGCACCTCTAGTAAGGAGAGCTGGTCCTCCGAAACATTCATGACCTGTTGATTGATATATCATTCATTTATTGATATATTTCCACACGACTTGTTTTATTGTAGGAAATACAATGTTGGATGTATTTATACTTAAAATCTTCAGTCTTTTTTTTTTTTTTTGGCCTTATTGTATTCCCTTTTATTTTCCTTTCAAACATAGTCTTCGGTATTAACTAATAGGGAGGGAAACATAGAACCAACTTTCTCTTCTAGCTGTTTTTCATAGTAAACAAGACAGAGACGTGCTTAAAAACCTATAATATAAAAAATGTTATTGAATTGCATTTTAAGAAGATACTTGCTATTTCACAAATGTTTATAATAAGTACAATCTGTAAAGTATGAAATGATTGTACGATTCTAACTAGAGTCGCCTAATCCCTGAGAACAGAAGGATGAATCCAAGCCCAGGAAGAGGGCATGAAGCAGAGCAGAGTGAGAGTGTGGAGAATTCCGAGTGGCTGGAGGCCAGCCCCCTGACCTTCCTCTGCCCCCACCGCTGCAGCCACTGGTCGGGGGAAGTAAAACTGACACTAGCTGTTTTTCATGCTCAAAGACCAGAATGTAAAATGAAAACCATTACTACCTCTCAGGATGCAAGGAAAGGAGAAGAAAGGATTAAATCAATTGAAGATGTTATCTCAGTGGTAGAAGGAATTCTAATTAAATTGAAGTCTGCCTGTTTCAGAAGACTGATAGAGACATGTAACTGATTAGTCAACCCGGTCTTTTCAAGGCCCTACCCAGGCCACTCTTGTATTTATGCTGATGATTAGAAGGATAAACAGCCCACGAGAGCTTACTATCTACCAAATCCATCCATACTGTCTTAAAAATCACTTTCCAAGTCTACAGATAATTCTTATATCAAATAAGTTGATTCAAGAATCCAAGAGTTAGTAGGATTGGACTAGAGTCAAATCCACTGCATTCATCAACACTTTACCAGACTGTATCCAGCTTGTGTTGGGATATAACAGAGACCTAGAAATAGATGGCAAAACCACTCCCCTCAAGGAACTGGTAGCATTGTGTGCTGGCAAGAGGCAAATACAACCAAAAAAGACAATATAATTAATTGAAAGGCAGTGCAGAGGAGTGGAGTGGCTCTGAAGGCAGACAGACTTCATTTGCCTGACTGACTGACTTTGAGCTACTTATTTTAGACTTTGGGCTAACTAGAACTTGAGTTTTCATTTCTGTAGGGTGAAAATAAAATCACCAACTTCATGTTTGAAATGGTAAACATCAACATCCCGGGAGAGAGCCTGGACACACTAGGCATTTAATACATGAGAGCTGTGATAATAATGTAATGATGTGATAATAACGTTCCCATGTGAGAGGCAGGAAATAACTAGATTAATAGAAATACCTGTATAGGCTGGAGTGTTTGAAGAATGTACCTTAGAGTTCAGAGATCAGAATTAAGTGGGCCCTAGAGTATCAGCAAAGGTGAGTAAGGCAAAAGTGTGGCATGTTTAAGGGTAGCTAAGGGAAACATCCTAAGGCTGTCAGAGTTGCAGGCGGTGTGTACTTTGGCCTTGGGGACAAGCGATGATACTTAAATTAACACATTTGTCCACATTCTCCGAATGACTCAGCCATGAGCCTCAGTGCTTATGATTACTGTGGAATTGGTGCCAGCTTTGCCTCATCAAGAATGCCAGATATAATGTAATTTTAATGACTTTCATTGTGTTTGAGGCTTCCTTGCTAAGATCCAGCATCTCATTGCACATTTATACTGACCTGAGTATACTAATGAAGATTAATTGTTCATTGATTAAGGAAAGATGAATCACCCCATTACTGATGTGAACTTTCTGTCCTAAAGTAAAAGTATATTGAGCTTCAAAAATACTGGCTCAGAGATAATGGGAGCCTCCATTTAATTGTCTTTCATTTTATTTTACCCGATAGCAATGGCAACAAAACATTTGTTCCTTTAGAAGAAAAAAATCAAGTGGAAGTTTCATTAGTTCTCTTTTTAAAAAAAGTCTACATACAGTGAATGTGTGTGTATAGTAAAGAGGTTTTATTAACACCTTTTAATTATTTTTTTCAAACTGAATGAACTTCTTCCTGCGAATCAAACTCCAAGAATAAATTTTATCATTTAGGATTGCATTAAGCTGCAGGTAAGGAGAAACTTAAAAACAATTGCTTAACCAGGGAGTTGTTAATTTTTCTCACCTAACAGGGAGACTGGAGAACTGAGGGAACCAGTTTTTTCCTCCTAGTTCTCCTTCTATTTTACCCTTCTTTTTCTCCTTCTATTGACCTGAGTGTATACTGTTTGGCTTCATGCTTGTGGGATGGGCATATTGTTGGGTAGTAACCTATAAGGACCTTCTGTATCTGCACTATCATTTATCTTATTAGATGAACATAAAACTCCCTGATTTGGGGCACTGAATCTTCTGCTTCTTTGGATATGTAGGGCCTGGCTTAGGTGTCCTACATGTGATAGATACTTGGTACATATTTATCAATAATTATAACAGGAAATTGAACTAATTAAAAGATTATTGTGGATTGCAGTAATCAAAAAAGATTTCATAAATTACGAGAGCTATAATTTAAAAGAAATTTCAAGAATTCATTTAGCAGCAAAGTCCATCCTGGCAGGGATGGTGATTAAAGGTATTATGAAGTGCTGCATGAAAAAAGACAGAGGCAAAGTGGTGCGTGGTGAATGACTGGTTTCTTTGACCTTGGATATGGTGGAGTAGTGAAGAAGTTGGTTTTACCAGTTGGTTGAAGAGTTTAAATATGTTCTAAGTACCAAGGGATATCAGATTTGATCTGAGAAACAGGAAAGAACAATTTCAGATTCTTTCACAGGAAAACATGAAGAATATTTTATTTTAAGAAGATTAGTTAAGCAAAGGAATGCATAATTAGTAAAATTTGAGAAAAAAAAGTGGGAGGCAAAAAGACCGACTAATAGGTGATTAAAGTCCAGAGGGGAGCTATAAGGGAGGGTAACTTTTCTTCAAAGGTCTGGGATTAGTACAGTCTCAATTTCTTTTGGAAGGTGCAATGGCAGCTTCAAAAGGCATCCTAGTGTCTCTCAAATTCCCTAAGGAATGCGAAGCATTTTTCTAAACACTCGAATTCACCTAGGGAAGAATTACTCTTTCTAAATATAGAAAAATAAATTTGTAAAGTAGGAAAAAAACGTTTGCTAAAGTATAATAATTGTTAAACCTACTTTTATTTTTAAACATATTTATATGCCAGACATTTTTAGTGATACCATACTTTTTGAATTTTACTTTACAAAGTTGCATTTTTTGTTATCTGAAAATTCTTGAAAATATTTTGTATCCTCTTTAATACATTTCATCTTTCCAACTAATCTATTGTCCCTTGAAGTAAAATAATTGCTGTGTATTCTACACTGTTGATAATGATGATTTTAAGTAATACTATACCAATTCAGTGAACTATATCAGCAAAAACTCTTTTAAATTCTCTAATAAGACACTGACAATTCAATAAATATTTATTGATTGACTTATATTTGCTGAGCATTCTGCTGTCCATGGGTTATGTAGTGATGAATAAAATGATATAATCCATGGCCTCATGGAATTAACTATAACAGGTAAATAACAAAAAATGATGAGTTATGAGGAAATTTTAAAAAATGCTGAGAAGTGTGGGAATGTGATAAAAGTGTGAGAAGAGCTGGACTTGTTTCAATAGAGTAGTCACCACCATGAAAGTGATATTGAAGTTGTTGCTGAAAAGATGAAAAGGAAAGAGCTAGCCTTGTGAAGATTTGGCATACATAAATACAGTGGATAAAAAAAGACTATGCCAAACATTTAATGACAGGGCAGTTTTCAAAGGCAATGCAGAATCAAGGATAATCAACAAGGGAAGGTAAAATACTTAAACTCCAGCAATGAACTGTTCCCACTCCTTGGCCCGAAGGCTCAGGAGCTGGAGCGTTGTCCTCATCCAGAGACTGTAGCTGCTGCCGTAGGAGATGCCTGACCAGACGGAACTGTGGCTTTGAGGAGAGGAAAGCATCACTCTCAAACGACAGCCCAGCGGGGAAGTAGCTGAGAAAGTACACTCTGTGATCTCCTTCTCTTCTAAAATATGTGGATATTAAACTTAAAATGTTTATAATAAGCAAAACAATTTTTAAAAAGAACAAAGTTGAAAGATGTATCCTAGTTTATTTCAAGACTGTCTATAAAGTTATATTCAGACAGTGAGTGTTCATGAAAAGGTATCACATAGGTCAATGAAGCAAGATAGAAAGTGAAGGAAAGAACTTAGATATGGTCAAATTGATTTTTAACAGTGGGGCTAAGACAACCTGTGGGAAAGTAATAATCTTTTTCATCAAATGATCCTGGAGCAACCATATGTAGTTTTTCTGGAATTCATTCATTCTTTCTTTCTCTCTATCTATCTATTGTCTATCTATCTACTACCTATCTATCTATCTATCATCATTTATTGTGGAACAGAGACACAGCAGAGACCAATCTTCATCCTTATTCCCTCACCACACATAATAAATTATTCAAGGCAGATAATAGACTTAAATATAAAAACTCCAGTAATAAACTTCTGAAGGACAATATTAAATGAAAATCTTTGTCTTACTGACAGGCAAATCTTGTTAAGTACAAAACACAATGATCATTTAAAAAAAGTTAGACTTCATCAAAAGTAAAAACTTCTACTCATTAAAAGTCATCATGAAGAAAATGAATAAGCAAGCCAAAGACTTAGAAAAATATTCGAAAAACATATGACTGATGGAGAATTTCATCCACAATATACAAGGTCTGTCCAGAAGGTATCCAGCCATGTAATGAAAAATAGAGACATTTATTGAAGAAGATATAAGATACAAGAAACCTTGTACCTGGGACAGTGATGCATCGGTCCTCTTCAAAGTAGGCACCTTGGGACCTCACACAGCTCTCCCAGCTGCCATCAGCTGTCCCGTGGTATTTTCCTGAATCTCATTGATGGTCTAAAATCTCTTCCCTTTCAAAGCTGATTTTAGTTTTGGGAAAATCCAGTAGGTGACGGGCGCCAAATCTGGGTTGTAAGGGTGCTGAGTCACCTGGGTGGTTTGATATTTTGTCAAAAAACTCTGCACGAGATGTGATGCATGAACAGGTACTCTGTCTGATAAGGCTGCCAATCACCAGTTGTGCCTAACTGTGGCGTTCTGAACCATCCAAATAGTTTGTGTGGAGGAACGTTCAAGTTTAACTCAAAATTTGATGCAGACACGTTCTACTTGCTCATTTTGAATGTGACAGCCATATAGTACACGTGCTCACTCAATGGCATCTACCACCCCCACTGACTAGTGCAATGAAGTCGTCATTGTTCACTCATGCACATTCCAGTCCACTCTCCTTGGCTGTCAGGTCACATGGATGCTGCACAAACAGTTCTCATTATATTAACAATGGTTAGACTTTTTCCAGACAGACCTTGTATACAGAACTCTTATGGCTCAATAATGAAAATGCAATCAACCCATTTAAAAACAAGCCAAAAATTTGAATAGATCCTATGCAAAGTAAACTATATTAAAGACCAGTAAGAGTATAAAAATGAGTGCTCTTTAGGCATCAGGAAATTGCAAATGAAATCCAAATAAAATTGCCATATATCTCTACCAGAATGGCTGAACCTTGAAAAGGAGTTATTAGTGCTCTCTTAAATTGGTAAGAATTTAAAATAGTATAACCACTTTGGAAAAATCGCTAGCAACTTAGTATAAAACTAAACACATGTTCACTTGATAACCCAGAAATTCCACTCCTAGGTAGTTACCTTAGATAAATGCAAACATATTATCAACCAAAGCCTTCTACAAAAATGTTTATTATAGCTTGATCCATAACAGAAAAAAATGGAAACAGTCTAATATTCATCAACAAGAGAATGGAAAACTAAATGGTGATATATTGATACAATGGGAATACTATTCAGCATTAAAAAGAGTGAACGACCAATTCAAGCACCAAAATGGGCAAATCCTTTTGTTTAAAACATTATCCTGTGTAAAGGAAGCTTTCTACAAAGAGCATGTATCATGTATTTCATGCATGTAAATGTTTAGAGTAGGCACAACAAGTATATGGTGAAAATGGCAAAGCGGCTGTTTCTGGAAGTGTTAACAGGAGACTGACCGGGAGGGACATGAGGGGATTTTCTGGAGTTGCGTTAGTTTTCTTCATCTTGATAGGAGTTTGAACTCTCTGGATGTATGAATTTTCAAAACTTATAAACTGGCACACACAAGATTTTTACAATTCAAGGTCTGTAAATTTTCCTAAAAAGAGAAACTTAAACATATATTAAACTCTAGTTAATGACATGCATGCTGAACTGCTGAGGGGCAATATCAACAGTGTCTGCAATTACCTTTGAATTCTATCAAAGCATTAAACATGTAGATAGATAATAGAGGAATAAATTAATGGAGAGACACATAGTACATCAAAATAACAAAATTTTAATTGTAGAATATCGGTGGTGGATATATGGGTGATAGCTGTATAATTCTTTCAACTGTTCTGTATGTTTGAAAATTTGTATAATTAATTTTGGGAAAAAATTACAGAGGAAGTTTGGAAGATCCTAAGTGCCTTCTTTCCTTCAGTTCTGACCACACTCCTGCCCCACTCTGCAAGGATCCATCAAAGTTAAAAGTATAAGAGTAACAACCTTCCGTATGAATGCAGATGACTCTCCCATTTTATTACTGACTTGCCCAGGGTACTATTTTTAACATAGGGAACTGGTGATGGCAAAGTGGCCTACTGGTATTTAAGTGGAATAGTAGGCAGACGCTGGAAGTGAGTCAGAGCTCTGTGTTGCATTTAGAGATAGAGCTAGAGCCATAAACTCCTACGATTAACCGTATTTATTCCTCCAGATTAGCGCACTGAGGCAGAGGATCCCTCGGGTATGGAGGCAGAGTTAGTAGACCATTGTTGATCCCATATCTCCACTTTTTTCAGTTTTATATATCTCCCTGACTGTTGGAGATGATTGTTTTGAAGGTTGGATTTTTTAAAGTCTACATTTAACTTATAATGAATCTAGTAGCACTTGATAGAACTGCACAGAATACTTGAAGTTTCCTTAATAGAAAAAGCATTTTAAATAATGGAATTTTTATGGGATTCCAAATGTGGTTTCCTTTTTTAATTGCCGTTATTCTATTACAGTTGTCCCAATGTTCCCCCCTTTGCCCTCCTCCACCCAGCCCACCCCCCACTCCCACAGTCCATCCCCACACTGTTGTCCATGTCCATGGGTCATTCATATACACTCTGACCAGTCCACATGTGTTTTAACATTCACATTCAGGTTGGCTCCGAGCTGGTTCCCTAGCCCACCCTTGACACTATCTTAGTTGGTCTGTTTGCAGTGGCGATTGACCATGTCTCAGCCATGGCTTTCTGGAAATTCTGTTTTTCCTTCTGAAAAAGAAAGTGCATTTGGAAATGGAACACATAGTTTTACTAAAAAGATTATATTTGAGAAGGTATTATGTTAAATGTTTTCATACGCTCACATCATTTTTATTAAAGTTATTGTTCTGTTAGGGAATTGTGCAAGAGAACTCAGAGGGTGGGGGCAGAAATATAGAAAGACAGAAACAGCCCGGAAACAGAGTAAGGTGCTGTCACCAATACCAAACACCAAAACTCGTAGTGTTTTCTGAAACATTTTAAGGTGCCCTTTCTCTCTATTTTGCAGGTGGTTAAAGTCATAATTAGAGCCTAAAAATGTGGTAGCTGGAGATCAAAAGGTAAAAACTCCATTAATTATTGAGACGCTTGGATTCTGACAAGAGGATCCTTTGGGTCTGAGACAAGTTAAAAAGTATTTAACAAATAAGCAGCCTAGCAGATTCTCTTTGCAGTTCTCGATGGAACTAAAGACATAAAAAGTGACGGGACCTCATTATCTAGACATGCAGATATTTTATTTACAAAATTATTACTACATAAGATGATAAAGCACTGCCTCATGACCAAACATCTACATTTTTAAAAATGACCACATAAAAAGAGAGGTTGTCATTTGAAGTCAAGTGTGACCTTCACATATTAAGAAACAAAAGTATTTTTGTTCATCTCAACCTGTATTCCTCTTGGCCATTGTAGACAAACCTGAATTTCTCCTAAGTAGGTCACAAATAAGTAATGATGCTGCTCATTTCTATTTTAACAGCAGCACAGGAAGAGACAAGCACGTCTGAAGGGGAGAGGCTTCTGGGTACCAGTTAGAGCAACAGTGAGAATCCGGGCGTGATGAGTCTCTGCCTTATTCGTTACCCCCCACATGAAAAGTTCTTTGCTCCCAGCTTTGCCTCAGGCCAAAGCCATGAGGCCATAGCCTAAAGCTCCTGATGAATCCTTGTAGACCTCTTTGGTCAGAGTTTCTCAGCAAAATCAACACAGAACAAATGCTTTTCACTTGATGTCTGCTTCTTGAAAGCTCAGGGCAAAGATATCTCTTTGCAAAACTAGAAAAAAAAATTGAAATTAGGCTTATAGACCATTCTTCATTTCTTCCTGTTTGTGTATGCAGCCTACACTAAATATTGTATT
Organism: Micronycteris hirsuta; assembly: GCA_004026765.1. NCBI lineage: Eukaryota > Metazoa > Chordata > Mammalia > Chiroptera > Phyllostomidae > Micronycteris > Micronycteris hirsuta. The sequence continues at coordinate 62,679 of PVJI01007540.1, forward strand.
GCCTAGCAGGAAGTCAAACACAAGTGCCCAATATGTCTTAAATAAAATAAGAGGCATGTTCATTTAGAGATTGTGAGTGATAATTCAACATGAAAATCTGGGGGCAAAGAAATGATCTTGGGAGCCCGTGGGCAATCTTGGAGAGCTGGCACACGGGCAGTCAGCAACCTGGCTCGCCTTCATTACCAATGGGATGTACATTGCCTTTTTTCTCCTGTCTTTATTCATTTTTCAACAGCCTGCCACATGCAATATGCCAAATCTCATATAAAATGAGCCCTATACACGCACACATACACACAGGAACTGAGGAACCTTCAGCAGATCCCGGCATAGACGGTAGAAACAGCCATCTGCACCAAAGCTCAGGATTTATTCAATGACACTTGCCTGAGTTATTTGTTTGTGTTTGCAATGTAAAGAGTTCTGTTTTATTGTTGGAACTTTCCATGCTGTCGAATTGTTTTCAAAACTCTTCCCCCAGATGCATTTGGCATTTACCAGCAGGGAGCAAGCAGCAGCAATGGAATGTAAAAATGTGTGTGTGTCAAAGGGGCATTAAAATCTTTACCCAGGTCACTGTCAGAATCAGACCGAGATTCCTGGTATTTACTGGAGAGGTTAAACAAAGAGTTTACAGGTTTAATGCCTGTGGCAACTGATCATTTTTCAAGGTTTTGAGGATTAAAGTATATGAGATTCTTTCAAACAAGTTTGAACAGGGCGTTGGGAAACCTGAATGGCAGGTGGCTGGTCTACGAAATGTCATCCAGGTTCAAGCTTCTGAACCTGATGTTATCAACAGACATCTCAGATTTCATGTGAGTAGAGGATTCTCACATTGCTATAATCAAGTCACGTAGCGCAGGAAATGGCTTTTATTTAAAATAAGGCTTTTTAGCACTAAGTATGCTTTCCATTAAACTACGTAATTGTTCTCATGTAGTAGTATTTGTGAATGTAGCTATTGTCCCCAAATGGTCATTAACATTCGTGACAAAAAAGATAAAATATAATACTCATTGAGGTTCTCTGTTGCAAAACCTCTTTTCTTATCTACAGCCATAACTCTGATTGACTTTAGATTTCATGTTCTATCTCAAAATCATGATTATATATACAGATATATATAACAATAAGTCTACCGCATGTAATCTTATATCTAATGTATAAAGTACATAAAAAATTCACAAATTTTGCAATTTTCATGACCAGAGATGAATCTAGTATTTTTGGTGCAAGGTTTGTTTGATATATACCTGCTGTAAATGTTTCATACATAAACACAGATGGATATGTATGTGTATATATGTGTTTCTACACCTATCTGTCTCTGTACCTAACTTGGAAATTTAATCACCTTAGTAGCAGCTGGCATATTTTATCCTGGCTCTAGCTTATAGTAATAATGGAATGTAGCCCCCCCCCAGATAGCTATTTGCTTTTAAATATTTTAAACATCCTTAAATTTGCTCCAGTTACAAACATTTTACCTCACAAAAGAATCAAGCAGAAGACTACTTATATTTTCTCTAAGAAAAAATTAAAAATTTATAAAAGGTCTTCTCCCTTCTTCCTTTCCTCCTCCCTCCCTCACTGCCTCCCTCCCATGTCTCCCTCACCTTCCTTCCATGTGTTAATTCTTGACTAGGACTGGGAAATAAACTACGCTTGTACTGTTTCTAAAAAAGAATGCAACTGGAAATTTAAAAGATATCACATAAAAGTGTATCAAAATAAAATACTACACAAGACACACAGACATACAAAGTAACTCTTCTAACCATAAAGTCAGGCAACATACCACAATTGGTGTGTGTAATCAGGGTCAAGCCCTGAGGTTTGCCCTGCTGGTGACTGTCCTTTCTGAGACATACTAGAAAAGGAATTCTGGGTCTCTCACTTGGAAAGTGCACCCATAGTGATACACTGTAGATAATCTTACCTCCTTGTTTCCCCCAAATACTAACCAGAGGACAGCTACTTCTGTTGCAGGTGCTGCCGGGTTGTTTGCTTGAGGAATTCTGAGAGGGTCGTTCAGGTCCAATACTTGGTTACAGAGCTTAACGCAGAGGTTCTTTCTTTCCAAGCCAACAGAAATCCAGGAGTCTCTATTTGGGAGGAGGAATGGGGAAAGAACAATCAACTCTTAGCTAAGTGTGGTGTTCCTGGATGCCTATATCCTGTTTTCTCTGTTTCTTTTCCAGTATGAATCTGAACTGTGATGGGTTATGCCTTGCCTTGCAGGAGTTTCTTAAGCGAGTTTTCGGTATCCATAGGTGCTAGAGCTGTGCAGCCGTGGCTATTCCAGCCATGGCTTTGAAGTCCTTGCAGACTGTTGCAAAGACTGTCGTAGGACTCAGACTAACAGGGAGAATGGGGTGCGCACCGTATCTATGAATGCATCACTTTACCTCTGTTCAGCTTTGCTGTCTCATGAGTGAAAACAATGACAATTGCGAATTTATATGCTTTCTGAAAATATTGCTCTGTTGGGCATAAAATGTAATTTCCTTGTATCATAGCTCTGCTTCCAGACAGATACATAGTTTGCATGTATCAGTGTAATATTTAAACCAAGAAACACAGTGAATTAATTGTATTTTAGAGAAGATTTAAATTAAGAGAACCAAAGCTAAGGAAATGGTTATTCAGAATGCAAAAGACTTCTTCTTGTGTTTTCACTAGTTTGCTATTTAATGTCCACGTGGGCATCTGCTTTTTAGTTCCTGACCTTTATTCTCTCACTCAAACAAACAATTATTTGTTGTCTACTATGGACTAGGCACTGCGTTAGATGTTGGAGTTATAATCATGGACAACATTGTAAGAGAAAGGTGGAAATACCAAGAAGGTTCCAGGGAAATTTTGTTTTAAAAAGCTAAAACAAAAAGATTAGGAAATTGATCCTTCACTGTACTAACAATACTAAGAGACTTGAAATTATTTGACAAACAGAGCATGCTTAAGGATTGGCTCCATAAATTTCTCCACCTGTTCAAAGGGTGTTGATAGAGGGCACTTCATGTTTACAGACAACGGTGTGAGGCTAAGGGAGTCCTTTAAATTAGAAATTGGATTTCACATAACAGATTTCTTGACTTTAAAGCCAGCACTGAGCTTCTAAGGGACAATGTGAATTCTCCCTCATACATTGAAGAAGGAAACTTTGGGCTTTTTCCTCTGATTTTGATGATTTAGGTTTTATCCGCAGAGGGAGACAGAGATTAGGCAGGATGGCCCCTCTTGGTCCCTTTCTAGTTTTTTCGATTCTTTGAAACTCATATAGGAAAACAGTTTTTCCAAAAAAAGTAACTTGCCATTGCTTGATTCGTAGTGACCTTTCTCTTCTGCTGGTTCCAGAGTGAAGTGAGGCTTAGTTAGAAAGGAAGAAGTTGGAGGCGACAGTGCATTTCATAAAGGGCACACACACAACCATCTGCTGCAGGTGAGGATTTGAATCATGGCATTCTCTCATTCTGAATGATTGGGCCACATCTCACTCAAAGACCCAGCACCTCATCTCAGGGCTGGTGCTTCTCTGCTGCAGCGCTGCGCGCGACAATGCCGAGTCACGGTTCTGTCACCGTTTCCCTTATGAACTCTTATTTCCTGGAAATTATAACAAGGCTAAAAATTCCCTCTAGGCTGAAACTTAGAAAGTGCATTCTCATCTTTTTACCTGTTGGGTTTTTTTCCCCCTTTCTTTCTTCTGAAAAGCAAGAATAAGTCCAGCTGGGTTTAAAGAGGACCTGACGTGAAGAATATTAGACTGAGAATTTCCCCTGTAGTTTCAACTCAGTTTTCCTTAATGAACTTCTAGCTTACGGAAGTTGAGCCTTTAAATCTCAGATTCATGCCTTAGAGGGCTGTTTAGAAATAAATGAGGTCTGGGAGATTGTGAGTGTCTCATCTTTACCATAATGTTTCACCAAGTACACGCTGAGGAAATGTGGTGGATTAAAGATAACTAGAAGTCCTGTCGTGAAATTCGTGAGGTTTTGAAACTAATTTCTTAGCCATTTCTGAGTTTCCATATCCATATGACTTTATGCCACATTTCAAGCATCTATTCCAAAGAGAAGACCTAAGCAGACCTAAAAGGTAACAACAACAAAGCAACAACCAGACCTAAAAATACCAAAAAATTGCACCAGAGAGTTCATTTAGACCTACTTCTCTCGTTTTCATGGAAGGACACACTGATTTCATAGAACACTGCATTCCAAAAACAAACAAGCTAAGCAGATAGAAATGCTACCTTAGTTCTATTGATCTTTGGGTCCAGAAAGCAACAGGAATCAATTGAATTCTACTTGATTTAAAATAAATGATTTGCTGAATCTCTCAAAAATACGTATTTTTTTCCCTAGGCACACAAGTCTAGGTATAAGAGGAGTGAATAACTTTCACAAGGATATGAGCACATGAAACGATAAACATTTATTAATACTTGTCTCTTGCTGTCCTGGCCAGACTTAACAAAATAAAACAAAAAACAAAAGCCCACAAATATCAATTCTTATGCTTTTTCGCCCTAAGGAGAGATCCCCAGGATTAAATGTGAATTTTCTTGCTTCTGAAGCATTCAATTCTTTATTTTTTTACATCAAACATATTACTAAAAAATATGTTTGATTTTATTTTTAAAAATGCATTTTTTAATGCCAGAAGGGAGATGTTTTATGTTTCTTTTATGTTCTCTTCTTTTCACTCCACATGAATAGGCTTACCAGTTTTATTTTTTTCTTCTCGGACCAACACAATTTCATGTTAACTTAGACAAATTTATTCAACTCCAGTTCAAGCACTGATTTAAAAAATAAATAAATAAAGCAAGGTCAGGCTAGCTTTGCTTTTTTATATTTTCTTTTATAATAAATTCTCTCTCAAATGATGCCTATGTGTATATTTTGACATAATCATGGGCATGAATGTGCAATGCTTGAAATCTAAAATGACACTGGAATATCTTTTCTTGCATTAGCATTATTTTAGCATTCTTACAACAGGGGATGGCTCAGAGAGATGCAGGGGTTTTCAGTTTATATATACACCTCTGATTATTATTCCTGCTCCTCGAGCTACAGATCCAATCTCATATTATGATGGATGCATCTCTCAGAGTTCAAAACAAGCATTGGCAAAAAAGAAGGGCTTTAAATAAGGCAGCCATGAGAGCCCAAGGTGTGAAATTCAAGATTGAATGCCATAGTGTTACATGATGATCTGGTGTTCCTTTTGATTCCTGTTGCAATGGCCGAGGTGTATTGGGGATCTTCGAGTGTAGTGTCCTGTATGATAACAGTGCTGGGGGTCTGGAACCGTGACTATGATAACCGTGTTCCATCTTGCCTAGAATTCCCTTTTAATCAGGGACTTCAAGAACTAGGCAAAATGTTTTTAAAAAGGGAAAAAATAAGCCTATTATTTCCTATTTTATTTTAGGCATCATACGGCATTTGAGGTGCAGTCAGAGAGTCGCTGATGATTTTAGCACTCTGCAGATTTGGGGACAGGTGTTGGAAGCTGGTTTGTAGAATGTTCTCCTGAACGTAATTTCATCAGAGTAACCAAAGACGCTGTTAACAGCTGAGGATTATTCTGCATTAAGTTTAAGACAACGTCGTCACTTGGTTTTCTTGCACATATGATGTGTTTGTAATAGAAATGCTTGGTGTGTGACAGATGTTAGTAGATTATTTTGGTGTCCTGGTTAGAAAACAGAAGAACAAAATCAGGAAGGATGAAAGGAGAAAGGAAGGATTCATTCCTTTGAGACCTAATACTGTACTTTCAAGTTCCCAAGTTTAAAAAGAGAATACTCTTTGCTAAGGTAAAATGTGATTAATTATTAGTACCATTGTGCAGATTAAATGATTAAAAATGAAAAGGTCAGGAGGGAGGAGAGAGGCACTGATGGGTGTAGCATGGCAGCGCTGTTGCTTGGGAAGGGGATTCTCATGGGGACACGGGACAACAGTTACAAAAGTAGACACACAGGGTAGGAAAGAGGGAACAGGAAGCTAATTTTGATTTTTTTTCTTTGATTTGTCTAAGGCTGGACTTGAAGACAGTTCTGGAAAGTTCTAGCAAATAGTCCTTAAGATAAATGCTCCTGCTTTCAAAAACTTTGTTGATTTTCTTTGTTATATAAATATACTAGTTAGTTAGTTAGTGGACCACTGGTGGATCCAGGGATTGGAGAGTATAGAGATTGGCTATCAAATGAGCGGTTAGCATCTTTACACCTATTTTATTAAATGAGGGCATTCAATGGTGTCTAATGACTTTCTACTTTATAAAAGGTGGAATAAAACCACTTCTAAGAACTGCAAGTTAAATTGAACACCACCGTGCTTATCTCTCCCACTGTCAACATGCACAAATTGATAATCATTTTACAATACTAATTTGTGAATTTCTTGTTGTCAAAATCATGGGTCAAGTTAAAACTATTTGCAAATGCCATTGTCACCCACTGGCTCCTTTGGAATGGGTCACTACATTTCTTCAGCAATTTTCTTCAAAAAGCGATAGGTACAGTGTTCGTTGAAAATCCGGCTAAAGAGAGCTAAAGAGGATTATTTTCCTTGGAAATAAATATTTTTAATTTGAAATGTGCCTGAGTAATTCTCAGGGGCAAAACCCAAAAGCTGGGGGTAACAGCTACTATGTAGGCTTTTATATAAAGGCTTTGTCTCATATACACATATGAAATAAAAATCAGTTTTCTCCCCTTGTAGCTTTTGTTGTCATATTCTGAAAAAAGAAATTAAAATCAAACATCTTCTTTCTCCTACATTCTCCTTGTCTCTAGCTTGCAGAGTTCTTAACTGAAGAACTTATTTTCGCTTTCAAAATATTCATTAAAGCACAAATGACATTCTCCCTTTTGATGTTGCCAGAGAAACTTGAGCACTATGTAATTAAGCTTCTGTTTTAAAGTATTTCTCTCAACAAACACAGGCTTTCTAGGACTAAGACTGCATAATAGATGTTATTAACTGTACATATAAATAGGAAATGTGTCTTGCAGAGCATTATATTTGCTGAATGAGTTTGCTTCATTTCAAAGTCATCTCTCTACTAATGACTCATGAGTTTCCTTTTTATTATTTAAAAATAATGTAATCATAGGCTATTCTGTAGTAATTTGACAAGTCTTATATTCATATCTGAACCTATTAATTAGGAACAACATACGTATTTATAATGTGCCTTTATTATTCAAGTGAATCCCTTTAATCCTATTTGAATGGCCAGATAAAAATTAATCCCTTCAAACATCTTTATAAACAAACATTTAAATTCACCTATTTTCATCTTTGTTCTCAGCACCTACACTAAAAGCGTTCATGATTGAGGTTGATATGGAAGCAGTAAACAAGCAATCTGGGAGGAATAATACGCAAATTATTTTTCTTTGTGAAGAAGAGATACATATTTACAAAAGAGTTCTTCCAGTCTACAGGGGTCTAAAGTCACAGAGAATTATTTTAAAGAGTTTAGTAATGTCTTTAGGAATTAATGATGCAATTATTGTTAGGTTGTAGGGTAGTTGTAGGGGTCCTTGACTCCCATTATGAAACTGCTTGTCTCATAAAATAAGCAGATGTCTATTTGAAGACTTTTTAGCCCCAGAGAACCAGGGCAGCACAAGGCCTTAAATTCCTCAGAGGACCCTTTGGACTAAGCATTTACTAATGTAAAAATAACAGAGAAGCCACGTCGAAGGCGACTTTGGATACTTTTTCTGACACTGTGATCTGCACGCAGTTAGGTCACTGGAAACAGGAGAGGAAGCAATTGTTTTTCCCTGCTGTGAGCGGTGGATTTGAACATGCTTCACACTGTTCTCACGCTGTGTTTTCTTTCCCTCTGCTTTCCCGTAACACAAGTGTAAACTGAACTCATGAAAGTCCTTTGGGCACTAGAAATAACACAGCCTATCCGCATATGAACTGATGATTTTATTTCTTTTTTTTCCCCCTAGAATTATTCAGGCTGCATCTATTAAATAGTGATAACTTTGCTAGACCAGAGGGAACGGAAAAGACACTAGTTTTTTTTTTTTTTAATACTTTTTGTATGAAGTATAGAAAATTTGAGAAATATTTAAAACAGTAAAATAAAAAAATAATCTAAAAATAAGAAATAACCATGTTTAACATTAGTTTTATCTTTTTCCATGCTTCATATGGTTTAATCATCAAGATCATGTAATAGCAATAGTACTGGGGGAACCCCCAAAACCCAGAATTATCCTCTGGAGTGTGGGTCCCTTGTAGTATAGGCTTCCCCCACTAGGTGAGAGTTCTGGGAACCTATGTGTGTCAGTGTACCAGCTGGAGTTGTTGTGAGAGGCTGCATTCAGCATCAGTGAATTTTTTTTGGAAGACTCTTTCAACATGTTTGCCCATTTCATGGTGATTTACGAATGTACCTGCCCATACCATGGCGAGTGTTCAGCAGTTTTTGACCAAAATGACATGACCCCCAGGCCCCACCCTCCTTATTCACCTGATTTCGCCCCGAGTGACTTTTTTTTTTGTTTCCCCAATGAAAAATTCATCAATCAAAGGGAAATGTTTTGCTGATGTGCAAGAGGGGAAACAAAAAACAGCAGAAGCACTAAACGGTATCAAAATTGACGAGTTCAAAAACTGTTTTGAGCATTGAGAAAAAACAACAACATCTTGATAGGTGTATTGCATCAAATGGAGAGTACTTTGAAGGTGACTGAAGTTTAAACATTTAAAATATATGCAATTTTTAATTAATAAACTACAGGTCTTTTGGGTCCCCCCTCATATTATGTATTTTTTCATGTTATTCAATTGTCTTTGAATACATATTTTAATTAGCTTCTAGCATCTCATCTCAAACATTTTCCCTTCTTATACTCTGTGCATTATCTACCCATGTCCCAACATCTTTCTTTTGTCTTTAGTTGAAGATGGTGTTTAACATCCTGGCTTGGGTCATTTCTAAGAATTGTGCTTAGTTTTCCTGGGTGTCTCTCATGTGTATATGAGGTAGGTATGCTGATAAACCTCTGTTTGTTTTTCTCTTGTTCATATGTCTTTTATTGCAGGGAATCTCAATCAAGAACTAGGAAGGATAGAGGAAAAAGTTGACTTTTCTCCCCAATAAAACCATTACTTATTAGTGAAAGATCACAATAGAAAAAGTAAAAACTTGGGATTTCCCTCATTCGTTTCTCTTGATCAGGAGGAAATGGAACATAAAAGTAAAATATTAATAGTCTCACAGAGTTCATTCTTCTCTTCCAAAAAGCAGCTTCACAATGCTCATGGTCAAGAGCTAAAATAAATGATTCAAAAATCTCTGGGAGGAAAGAAAAATGCAGGAGGTTCCTAATATTGCTCATTTAAAAATTCTTGAAATAGTGAGTTCAAGGCTTTGGCCCTCTAAATTAAACTGCAAAGATGATTTAAAACTCAAGAATAACCTCTCAGGAGTGAGTGAGAGAATACATTCCAATTAAGGAGACGCAGGACATTTAACAAATTGGGAGAAGTTAATGCAAAGCCAAGATTCATGCACCAAGTATGCAAACAATTCCAGCTACACTCTGACATTACTGCTGTCTTATTCTTCCTTTACCATTAGATCTTGGGTTGGGGTTGAGAGCTACCTGACTTTGAGGAAGTACATCTGCATCTGATGGAAGTCCTGTGTGTCACCCAGGAGTCCAAGACTTTAGCAGGATGCCATACCTGTCGAATGGAAGACTGTGGCAGAAACTGCTGGTACCTCACCAACACTCATTTCCTCTTCTTTCAGTTACATAGCTGGACTGTGTTTCTCTGTCTTCCTTGTCATTCAGTGTGGCCTTGTGACTGGGTTCTAATCAGTGGAATGTGAGTGGAAGCGATATGAGCCACTGCTAGGCCTACATTCCCAAAGCCCGAACTTTTCTTTATCATGTCCATGTATCCCTGAAAGTCAGTGGCTGAAGACAGCAGCACCTCTTACCACCTAGATCCCCAAATTGCTGTTTGGACCACACTTCTCTCATCACACGCTCCAAGGTGGAATCATCTTCAGCTTTTATGTGAGCAACAAATAAACTTCTATTTTGTTTGAGCTATTATTAATTTTTGGATCTCTTTGTTATAGCAGTTAGCCTGCTCTGAATAATACAGGAAAGGTCATGACAAATGGCAGAGAAGATGCCAATAGCTCTAGGCTTCTTTAGGTCTCCATTGCTCACAAACTCAGGTGAGGAGAGATTCCTCTTTTATAACCATCTTAAATATCATGGAAGGAAGCTGCTGCCTTTTTGACTTTTATGTTCATTCTTGCGACATGAAAGAAGGCAAGGCCAGCTTTCCCCTTGGCTTTGAAACCACATGGGGCTTGTACACTGGAAAAAACAAGTGTATTACCAAGAGTGACAAGGGATGCTGATAAACTGAAACTAACTTTTGAGCAGTATAATCTGAATGTACCAAAATAGTTACTTCTCTGGTACACATAGATTGAGCCCATTAGTGTAATCATTTTTAAAGGTTATGTGTGTGTCTGTGTGTACATTGTGGCCAACTTGTTTCCTTCTTCAAAATTTTAAGTATGAAAATTAATGTTAAATACTGTGAAACAAGTAAGATTGGACACTTTTCCTTACCTAAGATAATGAATGAGTGTTTTTTTAACTTTCCCATGTTGCTGGTATAATCTAAAGAGGGTCATATTATTTTGAAATTATTATTAATTATTAAATTACTATTTTGGTATTAATATAGGAAATGTTTTAATATTATTTATCTTACATTTAATTTTTATTTAATATCCTTAAAAGTCTAATTCAGTGAAATTAATAATTACTTCAGTCCTCATACTCTGACATGTGTTTCTCCTTTGATTCACTGTATAGTCAGCAGGATTTTTTTTTTAAGTAAATTTTTCTGAAACATAGTAATACATTTTCTGAGCCTTCCATTTGAGAATTTTTTTTTTTCTTTTTTTATTTATTTTTAAAATTTTTTGTTGTTGTTCAAGTATGGTTTTCTGCCTTTTCCCCCTTCCCTACCACCCCAGCCCTCCCCGCCTCCCTCCCCCATTTCCACCCCCCTTGTTATTGTCCATGTGTCCTTTATAATTGTTCCTGTAAACCCTTCCCCCCTTTCCCCCATTGCCCCCTCCCCTCTCCCCTCTGGTCACTGTCAGCCTGTTCTCAATTTCAATGTCTTTGGCTATACTTTGTTTGCTTGTTCATTTTGTTGATTAAGTTCTTGTTAAAGGTGAGATCATATGGTATTTGTCCCTCACAGCCTGGCTCATTTCATTTAGCATAATGCTCTTCAGTTCCATCCATGCTGTCACAAAGGGTGGGAGCTCCTTCTTTCTTTCTGCCGTGTAGAATTCCATTGTGTAAATGTACCATAGTTTTTTGATCCACTCATTTACTGATGGGCCCTTGGGTTTCTTCCAGCACTTGGCTATTGTAAATTGTGCTGCTATGAACATTGGGGTGCATAGGTTCTTTTGAATTGGTGTTTCATGGTTCTTAGAATATAATCCTAGCAGTGGAATTGCCAGGTCAAAAGGCAGTTCCATTTTTAGTTTTTTGAGGAAATTCCATCCTGTTTTCCACAGTGGCTGCACCAGTCTGCATTCCCACCAACAGTACAGTAGGGTTTCCTTTTCTCCACAGCCTCTCCAACACTTGTTATTTGTTGCTTTGTTTATGATGGCCATTCTGACCGATATGAAATAGAATCTCATTGTGGTTTTAATTTGCATCTCTCTGATGGCTAGCGATACTGAGCATCCATTCATATGTCTCTGGACCCTCTGTATGTCCTCCTTGGAGAAGTGTCTGTTCAAGGCCTTTGCCCATTTTTTCATTGGGTTGCTTGTCATCTTAGAGTGGAGTCCTGTGAGTTCTTTATATATTGTTGAGCTCAAACCCTTGTCTGAGGTTTCATTGACAAATTTCCATACGGTTTGGTTCTCTTTTCATTTTAATGCTGTTTTCTTTAGCCATGCAGAAGCATTTAAATTTGATGTAGTTCTATCTGCTTATTTTTTCCTTTACATCCCTTGCTCTATTGGTGAGAATATTGCTGCATGGGGTATCTGAAATTTTCCTGCCTATGTTCTCCTCTAGGATTTTAATGGTATCACGACATATTTTTTCATCACCTTTGTACATGAAAAAATATCTTGGCAGACCATGAATTTTTTGGATCTCATCCTCTGCTACTTAAAACTCCCAAGATTAGCCCAGTGTCTTTTGGCACTCAACATTGTAAGGGAAGCTAAGGTTGGTGTAATTTTTAATTCTTTGTAAATTTTTAAAATTTTACGGTTGCTGAGAGAATTTTGTATTTACTGTTGATATTCAAAAATGCTGCCAAGATAATTCTAGATATTGGCTGTTTTTCATATGTAATATTTCATCAATTATAAGATGCATATTTTAACTCATTTCAATCAATGACTGGAAAGAATTATATCATAGTTTAATTAGCACTATTTTTTTATTTTTATTATTATTTTTTATTTTCAGAGAGAGGAGAAGGGAGGGAGAAAGAGAGGGAGAGAAACAGCAATGTAGGGTTGCCTCCCACATGGCCCCCAGTGGGGACCTGGCCCGCAACCCAGGCATGTGCCCCGACTGGGAACCGAACCGGGACCCTCCGGTTCCCAGCCCGCGCCCAGTCCACTGAGCTACACCAGTTGGGCTAGCACTATTTTTTTTTCATAGTGCACCTGAAAATAATGATATGTTTTAGAATCAGTGGGAACCTCAAGTTTGATGAAATAATTAATTATAGTTTCCAACAATACATTTTGTTTGTATCTGTCCCCTTTGTGCCCCTGCCCTAAGGGACCACACATAACACTGAACACATCTCAGCTACTGCCCTTTATTACACTTATCTCTTCAAGCTATTCCTCTGCCCTTTCCGGTCCCATATGTGAAAGTTAACTTCACCATTGCATTCTTTATTTCCCTGGTTATGTTTGTACATAACCGGCTATTTTATTTACATACTTAAAATTAATCTTTCAATAAAAATTTACTTAACATTTTTGAAACATGAAAATAATAACTGCACATGATAAAACTTTCATATATTAGCATAACGTAACCATGACATGCATAAAACTGTTGCACTCTTTTTAACTACTGTATGCTACTAATATATTGTAATTTATTACACTTTATTTGGTCATTCCCTCAGAATTAGACTCTTGATTGTGTCTAATCTTTTGGTATTATAAACAGTGATGCAGTGAACATCCTTCCACATAGGTATATTTGCCACTTCCACGGGTGATAACAATAAAATGATTTCTAGACTGAATTGATAGATCAAAAGCTAATCTGTATTTTACTTCATCTTTTATTTTATTTATTTTTAGAGAGAGGAGAAAGGAAGGAGAAAGAAAGAGAGAAACATCAATGTGACTGAGAAACATTGATCAGTTGCCCCCAGAAGTGCCCTGACAGGGGACCACGCCTACTAGCTAGGCGCATGCCCTGAATCAGGAATCCAGCTGGCGACCTTTTGCTTTGCGGGACGATGCTCAACCAACTGAGCCATAATGGGCAGAGCTGTATATTCAATTTAGGTAGATGGTGCCTATTTCCTACCAGTAACTTTATGGCAATTTTTATTTCTGGCAGTGGTCTTTGAATAAGCCTTTTATCCCTGTTACTTGCCAGTATTATATGTTAAAAAAATGTGTTTTCCAAAATTAAATTTGAAAAACTATCTACTTTTGACATGCATTTTCTTAATTGAGAAGGAGAGAGTTTAGGCAATTTTCATAAATTTTTAATCCATTGTTTTTTGTTCATGTTTATTTATGTTCATATTTTCCATTATTTGTAAATATTTATTATGTTGAAAATTCTTTATGAAATAAAATGCAGTAATTTTTTTTATGTTTGCTGTTTTGTAACTTGTTTCAAGCAGCCTTACTCCAAGATTATTTTTTAAAAAGAGATATTTTGCTTTAGTACTGTTATAGCTCTATTTTTTACTTGTATAACATGAATCCACCTGATATCTATCTTAGTATAGAGTAAGATACATGTTTAGCTTTACGATTTTTATAACAGTAAACTGGACACCCCAACTGCATCCTCAGCCTCCCTCTTCCAGAATTGTCTTGCCTGCTGTCAGGCTCTCCTTTCCCTCCAATGATCATGTTGTTGTTTATATTAAAATTACATTTTATTTCTAGGTTAATTTATGGAGAATTTTCTCCATGTAGTATTTATTTATCTAGTTAAAAACAGGTTTTTTCTTTCTGGTTTCCCACCTCTTTTAGGTTGTTTAATAGTTTAAATCATTCTTTTTCCAAATAAACCACACATATTTCTTGTTATCTCTAGTTATTTTGGCTTTATTTCATTAGTTCTTAAAATGCGATGTTTTCTTTCCTTATGTTTTCTAACCCATATGTGTGGCGAAAGCTCTTGATTTTTGTATATACCACCTTGGTGAATTGTTATTATACTTTATTGGATTTTTTTAAGTTTATTCTCTTGAAGTTTCCATGTGTATAATAGTACTATTGGCATTTAGAAATAAATTTCTTCCTCTTTTCCTGTATATATAGCTCATGTATTTCCATTGGTTCTGGTTGGTTGATATATAAGCCATAGTGTTTTAAAAATATTTTGCATATCACTCTTCTCTTATAGACAAATGTTTACTCTTTATCAGAATCAAAGATATATGTGGTTCATGGTAAAACCTTATAATTTTAATGCACTTTATATCATAATTTAGCATATATCTTTTATTTTCATTAGCTGGCTTCAAGTTGATTGCTCCTTTACCTTGATATTCTCTCTATCCGCTTCCTCCAAAGATGGCTCATATGAAAGCTTTCCCTGTGACTTTGCTTCGCCTAATGCTTCATGGTGTAAAA